>PISW01013923.1:0-23601 GCA_004023785.1 Mungos mungo
GGGGGGGGGGGGGGGGGGGGGGGGGGGGGGTATGGTCATGGTGGGGGGCACTTGTGGGGAGAAGCACGTGGTGTTATATGGAAACTAATTTGACAATAAACTATTATAAAAAAAGATAAATGACAAAAAAATTGAGATACATTTGACATACAACAGCATTCCTGTTAAGATATTGAACACTTTCTCAATGTGTTTGATAAGATACTATTACTTGATGGGCCACTTCTGGAGACCACTCTTACAGGTGTGGCAGGATTAAGAAACTGAAGGACAGACAGGCCCCTAGAAGACTGTCTGTGGATGCCAGGATCACTGGAGCATATGGGAAGCTGAATCTACCCCCAGACATTTGGGGAGGTAGTGGGAAGAACTTCTGGACCCCTCTGGATGACCCACCACCGCCTTGCTGTTGGGAAACGCCACCTGCAGTCAGCTGGCCAGGGAACGACAGGTTTTGGGAGCCAGAGAGACACCCTTGTTTTTCCTGCCACCCTGAAAACAGCACCAATAATCTATAAGAGTCACCTGTCAAAACCTCCAGAGGTAAGCTAGTTTATCATCTAAATTTTAAATGCACGTGTGCTCTTGTCTGGAGTATTAAGTGGAAACTTGGACACACAACTTCCCACCCCAGGGCCACACTGAGAGGTCAGTCGGGCCTTTAATAAACCTATAAACACCTGTTTTGTAGCCATTTCTGTACCCGTTTTGTCCAGTTGTCATTGTCATTGTCATTGTTTTTGGTCTTATCTGTAAAAATTCTATGGGAGGAAATGTAATAACCTCTGATGTGTATGTGAGTGTGCATGTGTAACTCAGTCTGCCTTGCCTGCCAAGTGTCTATGACGGCACTGGAATAGCTTCCGATCATAAGTCACAAAGCTGAGACAGCTATGGTTAAGCATCACCTAAGTTCCTTCGGGACACAGCCAGATGAGCATTTGACTGGTTTCCTCATTAGAGGGGGCAACCCTTCTTCTTTGTCTGTCTTTGCAACACTGCCTCACGAGAATATTATGGGGTTGGGACTGTGGAGAGTAGGAGACCTTATTGGTCTGGCTGAGATAGAATCATACTGAAGGGGACACTAACTCTCTGTTCCTCTGCCTAGAAAACAAAACAAAAGAAAGTCTGCTCCTCTGTCTGAGCTGAAAAATTTTAAACTGGAACATCTCCTTCTCTGCCCATCCCACCCCCGCAGGTGTGTCTCCTCTAGCCCTCCCTTCCCCCATTCCTCTTTTCTGCACCTGGGGTGGCGGGGGGAAGGTGGGCCAGCCTGCATAACTGACTCAGACCTCCAAACGGCAGACAGCCCCATTGCCCGGGATAACCAGAGGGCCAATAAGTTTGCTAAAGAGGCTGCCTTAGGTCCCATCTTTATCGCAGCCTTACAGCTGCCAGACTAAGGATCACCTCCTTCCTGAACACCCTGAATAAAGATTTAGCTCACATCCACTGGGTGGGGAAAGGCCAATTTGTGTTAATGAACTCTCCAGCCTCAGGCAATATCATCTCCTCCCCCTTGCCCTAGGTGATAAGAAACAAAAGACCACAGAAGTCAAATTTTTGCACCAAATTTCCAGGTCAAAATTAACTAGGAAACAAAATGTCTCACGTGGGCTCAGGCAAAACTTATTTGATGTTTAAATTAATTTAAGCTTGTTGGTTTGAGATAAAAACAGAAACAAACTTGTGTTCCATCTGGATCTGCCAAAAGTCAAATAGGTTCCTATTCTCTCTGCTCCAATGTGTTAACAAGTATATGTTAAAAGGATGGTTAATTTGGCCTGTCTCATGGTTTTCATAGATAATGAAAGTAATTTTGTCTAGATTAAGAAACTTTCTCTTAAGACATCTCTAATATGCAAGATGTCATAAAGCCTTTATCTTTTCTCTCTACTTAAACCCTCTGAAATTCAAAAACTCACAGTAAATATTCTTTCATGGCAATTACAATTGTTTGCATAAGTTCAGTAAGAATCTTCTGATTTTATAGCAGGATACCTTCGGAAATACTGGTTATTTTACCAAAGCTTTGACTGGAATGTCATGTTTGAGAGCTATACATAGATTCTCATATCACCAGATAGCTTTAAGGAACCAAAGTTGACTTTATGAAACATGGAGCCATAAAGCCTCATGGAAATGTTGGCTGGGTACCTAGCTTACAGAATTCCAAAGATCCTCCCCAGGTGAGTAAAGAAGGTCACTTCCTGGCAGGTGCAGTGACCTCAGCGTATCTTGGAAACCTCAAAGAAGGAATTTGCTCAACTCAACAGGTATTGCAGGCATGTCTGATGGAAGGTGCTTGGCTTGACTTCTGGCCCTGAGGGTCTACTGAATGTTCAACCTGGAGATTCCTTATGAGAGGTCCCAGCAAAGCAAGAGTTATAAAATCCTCATGAACAATCCTTATTCTTGCTGAGCTTATGTAAATAATCAGGCCAAGGATGTTAAGACTGGACATAGTCCACAAAAGCATTGGTCTTAATCTGGCTATCTAAAAATGAGGTTTTTAGAGAGAAAAACTATGTGTCAACAATGCATCAACAGTCCGATGAGTTAAACTGTCTTTGCTCTTTGCTATCGGACTGGCAAATGTTGTCCCCAGAAAGCAGGAGAAACAGCAAAAAGTTCCTAATTATGCTCACCTTTCTCTTATGGATAGGATGTTCTATTGGTATTAATTGCCTCAAACCTGGGCATGGGATTCCAATACAGCAAAAGGTAAGGGGAGCCTACACCTCTACTGCCAGACTCTAATGGGAGTCGTCGAGCAGTGCTAGAGGGCCCACCAAGTCGTCTAAGGTTAATAGTGTACGACAGGGAAAAAATGAGTCTCCGGCCACCTTTTAGAAAGAATCATGAAAGAATATCGCACTTGTATGTCCAGGGATCCCAAAGAACCAGGAAACAAATCTGCTGTCATTCTTACTTTTGTAAACCAGGCAGCACCAGATATTAAAAACCCTAAAAAGAGACCCTCACCAAATTAACCATGGAGACTGACAGAGATTGGATAGCTTTCCTTCCCTATGCTCTTCACAGGGTAAAAATTGCCCTTATACCCCAGGCCTTACTTCTTATAAAATTATGTTTGGGAGACCCCCTCCCATTATTCCTAACCGTAAATCAAAGTTATTAGCTGAGATTAAAGATCATAATTTGTTTCTTTTTTTAAAAAGCCTTCAGCACGATTACCAAGACACCTAACCCCATCTAAAGGATGCATTAAGTAAGGCCATTGATGTCCATCTAGCCGAGCTAGAAAGCTCTATTCGTCATTTACATCATTCCTTGGATTCCTTAGCTGAAATGGTGCTACAAAACAGGCAAGGGTTAGACTTACTACTATTACACCAAGGAGGGCTATGCCAGGTTTTAGGGGAACAATGATGCTTCTATGCCAATAGCTCAGGAATTGTACAAGATAGCTTAGCCATGGTTCGCAGCCACCTTCAAGACAAAGCAAAAATAAAGAGCCAAAACCAAACCTGGTATGAGAGCCTCTTCAACTGGTCTCCATGGGTAACCTCCCTCCTGTCCACCTTAGCCAGACCCATCACCTCATTACTCCTCATAGCCCTACTAGGGCCATGCCTGTTTCACTGCTTTTCCAATTTTTTACAGGAACAAGAGACAAGACCCACCAACCTAGCTGCTAACCACCTGTTGCTGGTTCACCGGTACTCTCCCATTCCAACCACAGACACTGATCATCATGCCGCCCTTTTCTCAACAAGAAGTAGCCAGAGACCTGATGCCTCCTCGTAACACCGAAAAGGTTGGAATGTAAGAGTTACTTTAGGAAGGCAACCAAGTGGCAATTTTATTGTGGGTCAGAGAATAGTTCCAGACACTGCCAGGGACCAACGACCCCCACTCTCTGATCTGGAATGTCTCAAACTGGAATGTCTCACCATGGAATTCCAGCATCCTCCACCCCACCGAAGTAAAAAGCCAATCCTATCCTGCCACAGTCCAAAGATGCCCTTACTTGGCTATCTGCCCACCTGAGATCAAACCCGGAATTCTTGCATCCATAAAACACCTTGACCTCCCTTACCTGGCATGACTTCCCTGACTCCCCACCCTGGAGTCAGGGAACCTCGCCCAGGAATTGAAGACTTCAATAAAGGCTCTCTTGGCTCCATAACTTGGTCAGTCTTTCTTCTCGCCTCACCATCCATCTATAAAATCTTACAGAATCAGTTATCAAAAATCTCCCAATGAATAAAAGCCCATGGCTGGATGGATTCCCAGGGGAATTCTACAAGATGAGTAAAACAGAGTTAACACCAATCCTTCTCAAGCTATTCCAAAAAATTGAAATGGAAGGAAGACTTCTGGACTCATTCTAGGAATTACATGTCACTTTGATTCCTAAGCCAGGCAGAGATCCAACAAAAAAAGAGAAATACAGGCCAATATCCTTAATGAATACATATGCAAAAATACTCAACATGATACTAGCAAATCGAATTCAACAGCATATAAAAAGAATTACCTATTATGATAGGGTGGGATTTATTTCTGGGTTACAAGTCTGGTTTAATATTCGCAAATCCATTAATGTGATACATCATATTAACAAAACAAAATAAAAAACACATATGATCCTGTCCATAGATGCAGAAAAAGCATTTGACAAAAATACAACATCTCTTCTTAATAAAATCCTGAGAAAATCGGGATAGAAGGAACTTACTTAAACATCATAAAAACGATTTACAAAAAGCCCACAGCCGATGTTATCCTCAATGGGGAAAAACTGAGAGCTTTCCCCCTGAAATCAGGGACACGATAGGGATGTCCACTGTCACCAATTTTGTTTAACATAGTGTTGGAAGTCTTACCATCAGAAATCAGACAGCAAAAGGAAATAAAAGGCATCAGAATCAGTAAAGAAGAGGTCAAACTTTCCCTTTTCAGAGATGACATGATACTCTACATGGAAAACCTGATTGTTTCCACCAGAAGCCTTCTAGAACTGATCAAAAAATTCAGGATGTTGCAGGGTACAACTCAAAGTACAGCAATCAGTTACATTCTTATACACCAAAAATGAAGAAATGGAAAGAGAAATCAAGAAACAGAGCCCATTTACAATTGCACAAAAAACCATAAAATACCTAGGAATAAACCTGACCAAAGATGTAAAAGGCCTGTATGCTGAAAACTATAGAAGACATATGAAGGAAATTGAAGAAGACACAAGGAAAAGGAAAAAAAATTTCCGTGCTCATGGATTGGAAGAATAAACATTATTAAAATCTCATTATTACCCAAAGGAAATTACACATTCAGTGCAATCCGTATCAAAGTTTCACCAGCATTCTTCTCAGAGTTAGAACAAACTATCTTAAAATTCGTATGGAACCACAAAAAAAAAAAAAAAACAAATAGCCAATGTAATATTAAAGAAAATCAAAACGGGAGGCATCACACCCCAGACTTTAGCCTCTACTACAAAGCTGTCATCATCAAGATAGTATGGTATTGGCACAAAAACAGACACATGGACCAATGGAATAGAATATAGAACCCAGAACTGTACCCACAAGTATATGGCCACCTAATCTTTGATAAAGCAGGAAAGGGTATCTAATGGAAAAAAGACAGCCTCTTCAACAGGTGGTATTGGGAGAGCTGGACAACAACATGTAGAAAAATAAATTAGACCATTTTCTTACACCATTCACCAAAATAAACTCAAAATGGATAAAGAATCCTGAATGTGAGACAGGAAGCCATAAAAACCCTAGAGGAGATCGAGGGAAATAGCCTCCTAGACCTCAATCACAGCAATTTCCTCCTCGACACTTCCCTAGAGGCAAGGGAATCAGGAATAAAAATGAACTACTGGGACCTCATCAAGATAAAAAGCTTCTGCAAGGCAAAGGAAACAATAAAAAAACCCAACAGGCAACCTACAGAATGGGAAAAGATAGTGGCAAATGGCATATCAGATAAAGAGCTAGTATCCAAAATATACAAGGAGCTCACGAAACTCCATACCCGAAAAATGAATAATCCAGTGAAGAAATGGGCAGAAGACCTGAACAGATACTTCTCCAAAGAGGACATCCAGATGGTCAACAGACACATGAAACGATGCTCAGTGTTACTCATCATCAAGGAAACAGAAATCAAAACCACACTGAGATACCACCTCACATCAATCAGAGTCGCTAAAATAAACAGATCAAGAGAATATAGACACTGGCGAGGATGTGGAGAAACGGGCACTCTCCTACACTGTTGGTGGGAATGTAAACTGGTGCAGCTTCTCTGGAAAATAGTGTGGAGGTCCTCAAAAACTATCAACAGAACTCCCCTTGACCTAGCAATAGTACTGCTAGAGACATACCCAAAGGATAGAGAAAGGCTGATGCATAGGAGCACATGTACCCCAATGTTCATAGCAGCACTTTCTACAAAGGCCAAATCATGGGAAGAGCCTAAATGTCCATCACCTGATAAATGGATCAAGAAGATGTGGTATATATACAATAGAGTACAATATGGCAATGAGGAAGAATGAAATCTGGACATTTGTAGCAAAGTGAATGGACCTTGTGGGTATCATGCTAAGTGAAGTGAGTCAGGCAGAGAAGGACAAGTACCATATGTTTGCAATCATATGGTGGGGGGCACTTGTGGGGAGAAGCACCGGGTGTTATATGGAAAACAATTTGACAACAAACTATTATTAAAAAGGATTTATACCTAAATATTTACGCCTTTTGGGGAGATATTGCAAATTTTATTGTTTTTATATATATTTTAAAGTTTACTTGTTTATTTTGAGGTATGGAAGTGAGTAGGAGAGGGACAAAGAAGGAGAGAGAGAGAGAGAGAGAGAGAGAGAGAGAGAGAGAGAGAGAGAGAGAGGATCCCAAGCAGGTTCCACACCATCAGCACAGACCCTGATGGAGGGCTGAAACTCACAAGCTGTGAGAGCATGACCTGAGTTGAAACCAAGAGTCAGATGCTCAATGAACTGAGCCACCTAGGTGTCCCGAATTTTAATATTGGATTTTAGTTAGACATTGCTAGTATATAGAAACAGATTGATTTTTTGTTTATTGACCTGTGATCTTTATAACGTCACTTATTAATTATGGCTAATTTGGGGGTAGATTCCTTTTATTTTTTTCCTCAGAGGTACATATGTTGTCTCCCAATACAGACATCTGCTTTTCTTTCACATTTGCACATCGTTCTGTACTTTTAGTCTTATTGCAGTTGTTAAAGTTTCAAGTAAAATGTTGAATAAATGTGGGGATGAGTAGATATCCTTGACTTTTTCCAGATCTGAGGGGGAATCATTTAGCTTTTCACCATGAAGTACGATGTTAGCTGTGGGTTTCTCTTTATAGGAATGAGGAAGCTCATCCAAGGTCTCCAAGAGTTTTTATCATCAGTGGATGCTGTACTTTATCAAATACTTTCCTCTCTCAATTGACATAGTCATCTGAGTATTCTCCTTTATGCAGCTGACATGTTGGATGAAATTGATTCATTTAAAAACGTGGAAGCAGGGGCACCTGGGTGGGTCAGTTGGTTAAATCAGTAGATTCTGGCTCAGGTCATGATTTCATGGTTGTGGCATGCTGACAGCATGGACCCTGATTGAGGTTCTCTCTCTGCCTCTATTTCTGCCCCTCCCATTCCCTGCCTCAAAAAAATATGGAAGCAGCTTTTATTTGTTGGTATGATTCCTGCTTTGTTATGGCATGGTATTATTTTTATACGTTCCTGATAAGATTTGGTGATACAGTAAAACATTGGATCTCAAGTAAATTGTTCTGAAAGTGTTCCACAAGAGAAAATATTTTAATAAGTTTTAACTTGATAAAAAAGTGATGTCTTATAATACAAGTAGTATGTGATGTCAAATATCACATGATCACAACTAAGCCAATGGTTCTTCTCTCTCTCTCTCTGTCTCCCTCCTACTCTCTCTGTACAGAATTGTGGTGGATCATCTCCCATGCTCAGATGCTCAGTCTCAAGCCACAATGTTTGGCTGAAATCACTGATTTTCAGAACATTGGGAGATGCCCACAACTGGCATGAGTATATATTTTGTCACTTCAAAGCACCTATGAGCAGTCCTCTGCCTTTCCTTACAAGAGTATGCGTAGGAATGCTTTGCTTCATTCCAGGTCAGCTGCCTGGAGATATAGACCCTTTCCTCTGTTGCTGTATTGCCATTACATTAAATTCAGTACACGGCAAGAATTGATTGGTACTGTAGTCAACATCATGGGAACATATATAATGATCCCCATGCAGAAAAAGGTTGAAAAGAAAGGCAGTAAGAAGAAGGAGATAATTATGGTGGAAGTTAAGAAGGAAATTATCAAGAAGTACAAAGGAGGCACGTGAGTGACCAAAATTGCAAGATTTTATAAGAAGGCTACATCCACTATTTGCACAATAATAAAGAAGAAGGAAGAAATAAGGAAGCTAGATCTAATAAATGGTGCCACGGGTATATCAAAGCAATTGCCATGTGTTCTCAATGATGTTGAAAATTTGCTTCTGGCTTGGATAAATGAGACACAGTACCAGCTGGTACCCAGAACTTTATCTGTGAGAAGGCAAAGGCCTTGTACACCAACCTCGTAAGTAAATTTCCAGGTATGTCATATAAGAAAAAAAAAGTCTTCAAAGCAAGCAGGAGATAGTTTAATGACTTTAAGAGGAGAAGTGGCATCTGTAGTGTTGTAAGGCACAGAGATGCTGTGAGTTTGGATGCTACGGCAGCTGAGGTGTTCGCTACCTAGTTCAAGAAGCTAATGGTTTCCAAGTGTTGTCCGCTGGGTCAGGTTTTCTAATTTTGGTGATATAGGGCTTTTTTGGAAAGAGATGCCAAAGAGGACCTACATTACAGAAGAAGAGAATGCAGTGCCCCGGCACAAGCCCGTGAAGACCTTCTCATCTTCTTGTTTTGTGCTAATGCAAGCAAGGATTTCAAAGCCAAGCCCCTGCTCATGTATCATTCTGAGAATCCATGAGCTTTCAAGAAATGCAAGGTGCAGAAAACTCAGTTAAATGTTCTGTGGGGGTTCAAGGGCCAGACTTGGGTCACTCGTGTCTTGTTTGTTGAGGGGATCAACGAGGTTTTTGGTCCTGCAGTGAAGAATTACCTTCTAGAGAAATGTCTGTCGCTCAAAGCCTTGCTGGTTATGGGTAATGCTTCTGCTCATCATCCAGGCTTTGAGGAAGACTTACTAGAGTAGTTCAAGTTCATTTAGGTCAAGTTCCTTCCTCCCAAGACCACTCGAATCCTTCGTCTCATGGATCAGCAGGTCATTTTGAACTTTAAAAGCTTTACACCAAAGCACTATTTCAGAAATGCTTTGAAGTCACCAAAGGAAAAAACCTTGCCCTTTGAAAACTTTGGAAAATTATTTCTACATCGTTAACTGCCCCAAGATTATCGGTAAAGCCTGGGATGGTGTCACCAAGAGAACACATAATTCTGCTTGGAGAAAACTGGCCCAGTTGTGTTCTTGGACATGACTTTGAGGGGCTTGTCATGAACGGCAGCCTCCAATTGTTGACGAAATCGTGTCCTTGGGGAAGACCATGGGACTGGGGGTGAATGAGGAAGACATTCAGGAGCTGGCGGAGGAGCATGGCCAGGAGCCAACCACCGATGAACCGATGGATCTGCATCACGAGCAAGACCTGGTTATGGAGGAGATTTCATCTGCAGAGGAGGAGGAGGACGGGAAGGTGGAGGAATCCCTTGATCCAAATGAGATTAGGGAGATGTGTAAGATGTGGAAACAGTACAAAATTTTGTAGAAAAACACCCGAATAAGGCTGTAGCAGTGTGAGCAATAAATCTGTTTTTAAAAAAATTGCAATGTCACATTTCCACGAAATCCTCAAAAGGATGCAAAAGCAAGTGTCATTGGATAGGTTCCTTGTAAAAGTTGCACGGAAAGAAAAACATTCCATGGGGCCAATAGATTGCAATGATTCCATTAGTGATAGTGAAAGTTGTCCTACCTAATAACCCTCCTCTCTGTTTTCCCTCACACCAGCTATGAAGGTTTTCGAAGGGAAGTGCAGGTTAATTTATCTTTATAGTTTGTATTTTCTTTATTATTTTGTATTATATTACAGATTTGTAATCATCATATATGTATATTTTTGGGGTGTGGAATGAATCATCTGTGTCTCTATTATTTCTTATGGGGAAATTCACTTCGATACGCAAGTGCTTTGGATTACAAGTATGTTTCCAGAGAGATTTATGCTCGCAAACCGAGGTTTTACTGTATTTTGTATAGGGGTTTAGCATCTATGTTAATAAGGGATATGGGTCTGAAGTTTCCTTTCTTTGTAGAGACTGTACAGAGTATGTGGTCTCATGAAACACAGTGGGGAACATTTTCATTTCGCCTCGTTAGTTTCTGATATTGATATTGATGATTTGTCTCCTTCTTTTTGCAGTCTTGCTAGCATTTGCTCAATTGGATTGATCTTTTCAAAAAATCTCCTTTAGCCATCTTTCAATTTCTTTATTATTTTTCTGTTTTCAGTTTCATTGATCTATATTCAGCTTTATTTTCCCTTCCTTCGACTTGATTTTAGCTTGTTTTGATTTTCCTTTTCTCATGTCTTAAAGTAGAAGCTTAGGCTATTAACATCTTTATTATTTTCTGGTGTAAGCATTTAATGCTATGTGTTTCCTTCTAAGCACTGTTTTAGCTGCATCCCACAGATTTTGATATTTTGTAATTTTGTTGTCAGTGAATATTGCCTTAAATTTTGGAATACAGTTTCACTTAGTTCAGAATTCTCAGTTGATTGCTTTACATTTTCCTTCAGCACTTTTCAGTTCTCACACCATTGCCTTCTGCTTTGGTTGTTTTTTATGGAAAGTTTTAATGTTGTTATTAACCTATTCCTCTCTTCATAATGTGTTTTTTTCCTTTGCTGCTTTTAGGATTTTCCTTTTTCATTCGTTTTCAGGAATTTGATCTTGATGTGTTTTGATTGAATTTTCATTTTATTTTTCTTAGGATTTTATTCATTTTTGAGAAAGAGAGAAGCCAAACACGTGTGGGGGAGGGGCAGAGAGAGAGTGAGATACGGAATCCGAAGCAACTCCAGGCTCTGAGCTGTCAGCACAGAGCCCAATGTGGGACTCGAACCCACGAACAACAGATCATGACCTGAGCCTAAGTCAGATGCTTAACCGACTGAGCCACCCAGGTGCCCCTTGATTGAATTTTCTTTATTTTTATTCCTCTTGGGGCACTTTGGTCTCCTTAGATCTGTTGATAATTTACATCAATTTCCTAAAATATTTTCCACGATTTCAGTTACATATCTATATTTAAATACCCATATTTATATATATACATGTGTAGATACATGTATGCACATGTATGTATGTATATGTTAGACTGCTTTTTTTTATCCCTTACATTACTGACATTTGGCTATTTTTTTGGAAACATTCTGTGCTAAATTTTGGATGGTTTTTCTTACTCTTCTTCAAGTTAGCTCATGGTTTAATATGTTAATACACAGTGTTAATCTTACTCCATAAATTTTTCAGATACTGTATCGTACTTTTTTTTTAACTCCTGGAAGTTCAAAATACTGAACAGTTCTAGTAAGATTCTTTTTGTGTTAGGTGAAGGCATTGTGTGTTTATTCAACACAGGCGGGCTGCTCACAGCAGACCATAGCCAGCGGTCACTGGTCGCCTGTACTGTAATGTCAGGCCCTTGGCCACTTCCCAAGATTTCTCAGTTGTCTCCTAAAATGGACAGATTTCCTGGAGTCGAGACCCAAGAAAGTATTAAGGACTCTTGACTATTTAAATCAATTGAGCAGAGGCAGTAAGTGACTTTATCTGAGGGGTGTTGTTAAAGAAATGCAAGACAGGAAGGTAAGAAAAATGAGAGTCCTTGGGGGAGGCACACACTCATGGGGGATAAAATGACATATGCTCCCATGCATGGTCTCAGGAGCTGGTCCCTAGGCTATGTGGTCCTGAGCACCCCCTGGTGTCCTGAGTGCCCACCCACCCCCACCCTGCCATGTGACCTGAACAAACACTGGACCCTGAGCGCTCCCTGGTGGATCCTGAACGTCCCCTGGTATCCTTAGCTCTCCCTGGTGACCTGAGCGCTCCTTTGTGACCTGACCACCTCCTGGTGTACCCAGAGCCCCCTGGTGACCCAAGTGCCTCCTCGTAACCTGAACACCCCTGTAGCCCAGCACCTCCTGTTTCCCTGCAGGGAGGTTTGTGTCTGGACTCACATGACTCCTGTTGGCGGTGCCTCCCGCACAGCAATGCACGACCATGTCCTTAGTGGTCACTGAGCTCAGCTGCAGGAGAGCTGGTTCCAGGGCGTGTCAGCAGTAATGAAGATGAGGGCTTGTGTCTCATTGTCTCTGTCACCTCTTTCATTCCTGGATTATTTTGTATCAGTTTAACAAATGCTTAGGTTTATTTTGTGGATGTGAAGATTGTTATTATCACTGTCACAGTGTTTCACGAATGGTATTTCCCTCAGGGTGTGGAATTGATGTACTGAATTCTTGTTCCGCAGGAATGAGGGTTTTCATTAAAGGGGTCCATTGCTCTCTTGGGGACATAGCTATTCCAAAGGACATGCTGGTACCCGTGTGAAAGTAGCTTCCTCCCCACGGACTGATAACATTTAACACCATATTCTCTCCAACCATTAGGTAAGGTTTTGTCTTTACTGTCTTGTGGGTTTCTTATTACCAACACGTGCCCACATTTTGCCTTTTCTTCTAGATATCATACTTCTTACTTCCTTCCCAGGAACTAAGCCAAGGGGAGTATTCTCCTTCCTGTGCCATACACACTGGAAAGGCTGGTGGAATATTATAAAATTTGAAACAAAAATGAGCTTAGATGTAACAGGTGACTTTTGTCTGGGCCCAGAAATAGATGAAAACTAAAGAGCATTTGAACTGAGAATGAAATCCTCAGTGGATTTCATGCACCCAGGATGGGAACAGCCACACAGTTAGTGGGGCTGGCCTGAGCTCCCTGGCTTAGGTGGGGTGTTCCAATTCATTTAGACCATGATGCCAGGTGGGAGATGCCCACTCACTAGAAGCACTTAAGGACATAGTGGCAAACCAAACACTGAGCCTCTGCTGTCCATGAAGTGGTCTGAGTGTTTCTCTCACCAGTGGGAACAGTAACACTGAGCTCAGAAATTTCCTTGTGGAATGGCAGAGAAGCAAGAGGACCCTGGGCAGAAGGAGCAAGATGCCCACCAGACAATGTGCCCCGACCAGTGGCGAGGGCTCCTGTAGTGATGTCTTATAGTTAGAAACCACATTACGCACAAAGGAGGGCTGTGGACCTCCGAGGACCAATAAGAGAAGGTAACCCCATAGAGATGGCAGAGAATTTCAAGTATAATTTTCTACTATTATAAAGTGGATTTTATCTGTGGGTTTCAGTTAATGCCAGAGTCCTGAATTACAGAGGTCTGACCATGAACCATGTGAGAGAAAGAAGAGGAGACAGAACATTGTGCATTGACCTCTCAGTGCACGTCCATCACATTGTAAAAGATGGCATCATCTAGATGGTCTAAACATCACACTGGGACTAAACAAGAGAGAGCCCAGTTAGGAAAGAAAGGGAGGTCCCCAGAGGTCAGCGTCTCAGGGAGAGAAAGCCGCAGATACTGACAGTGGGGTCCTCACTCCCTGGTTTTGTGCTCTGGCCCTGTTTCTGGGCTGGTTCTGTAGGTAAGGGATACTAAGCACCCCCTGATGTTCTGAGTTCCCCTGGCAGGTCCTCTATGCCCCCTTGCGGATCCTGAGCACCCTGCAGCCCAGCCCTTCCAGGTCCCTACACTGACGTTTGTGTCTGAGCCATCAGTGACTCTCCCTTACTGTGCCTCTGGCACAGTAATACAGGGCCGTGTCATCGGCAGTCACAGAGCTCAGCTGCAGGGAGAACTGATTCTTGGATGTGTCAGCAGTGATGGTGATGTGGCCCTGGAAAGCCGGGTTGTAGTTGGTACTGCCCAACCAGTACCCCATCCATCCACTCCAGCGCTTTTCCAGGGTGCTGGCAGATCCAGTTCCAGCCGTAACTGCTGGTGACAGAACCCCCGGAGACAAAGCAGGTCAGAGAGAGGGTCTGTGAAGGTTTCACCAGTCTTGGGCCAGACTCCCGAAGTGTAAGTTAAGACAGGACACCTGGGGGCAAGGAGAGTCATGGTGAGTCCATCCCATCCCCCTGAAAGGCCCTCATCTATCCCAGAGCCCCCAGACCCTCACCCAGGGGAGCTGCCAGCAGGCAAAGGAGAGACCACAGCATCTGCATGTCTGTCTTCTGGATGGAGACCCCGCACACTGGCCTTTGCCTGTGATGGGGATCTTTTCTGGTTGCACCTCAGGTCATTTGCATGTGGGCCCCATGGGGCAGGGGAGACATTTAAAGAGTTGAACCTGATTGACTGTCACCAGTTCCTGGTGTCCTGGTGTTGGGCAGTATGGGACCACTGAGCTGGTCCTAGTGATCTGTGCTCCAGTTCTGCAGGAGGTGATCCCGGGTCCTGTTTGCTTGAGAGGGTTAGTGCTGTATTTGATGAAGATTTGGAAACTTTATGAAATTTCTCTTATATTCTATTCTTAGGCTGTGCGACTATGGGCTGCAATTTCAATCTCCAGAGTTAACTGTTCAAAGAAATGGAGGATAAGGCAGTGGTCCAGAGTCCAGGCCCTTGACTGCCTGCCTGGTGTGGGTCATTCTGCTTCTCTATGCAGATATGGGGTCCTGGAAGTGATTATAATGGACAGGATCTCTGGTGCTGCATCTACAGGAGGGGCCTAGGAGCTATTCTCCAGCATTTACATAAGTAAAGGAGCTCATCTGTGGGGGGAGCAGGGCAGAAGGACTGGGTGGCTGTGTCTGTACACAGGGTCAGAGAGCTTGCCTGAAGGTGGAGAGGGGATGCCGCCCTGGAAAGGAGGGCTGGCAGGCCTTTGGGTGTGGACACTGGCATTCCCATTCTAGTTCCGCTCTAGAGAGTCCACGGAGTTCACTCCAGGCCATTACTTGTCAGGAGTATAATCAATATACCTATTCAGCTGAGAAACATGATATTTGATTTAAAAATTAAAACTTGGCCTGAAAAGTGAGGTTCCCAGTTATAAAGCCAGCTTTCTTCAGGGTATCTCTATAAGCCACAACAGACAAAGATTCTTTAGTCAGAATTCTTGTGAGTTATTCCTAAATATGAACGCTCTATTGGAAGTACTAGAAGAGATCTCCAAAACAACTACACAGAGAAGCAGAAAAGGAAACAAAGACATGGATAAGAAAGCTGCACAGAGAATGGGAGAGGGAAATAAACTATGTAATACATTATGTGAGGTGGAAAAAATATAAGTTAATGAAGTGAAGGTATGAATTAACTAATATGAGTAGAATGCTGTTAAAAGGGTGGAGATTTTTAATAAAGTTGAAATTATGTTTTAGGCTTAGAAGACTAAGTGGATATAAATCCAGAGAACAATGAGATAATTTCTATAAATATGGCAACACAATTAGTAAATACTCCATGGTGTTGATGTCCCACGTTTTCATTATTCATGTTCACATTAAGGTTGTTATGAATGAAGCTGCCATAAGCATTCCTGTGTAGACTTTAGTATTGGTGTTATTTCCAGTTCAATCTCATAAATAACGAAGAAGACATTTGCTGGTTTGTGTCCTAAGTTTGGTTCAGATCTGTAAGAAACTGCCAAGCTGTCTTCCAAAGTGCTTATACCATTTTTGGGTTTCCATCAGCAGTGAATGCGCTTGTTTTCCAGCTGGATATATTCATGGGTGAGGTGTCTGTTCAGATCTTTTCTCCATTTTTACACTGTGTTGGTTTCTTGTTGTTGAATTGAAGGGTTCTTTGCATATTTTTTCAACTTTTTATTTAAATTCTGGTTAGCTAACCTATATTGTCGTATTGAATTCAGGAGTAGGATTTAGTGATTTATCACTTACATATAATACCCAGTGACCATTGTAACAAGTGCCCTCCTTAATACCTATCACTTTAGCCCCTCCTCCACCACCTCCCCTCTAGTAATTATCAGTGTGTTCGCTACAGCTCAGAGTCTGTTTATCAGTTTTCCTCTCTTTTTCCCCATTGTCATTGTTTATTTTGTCTCTTAAATTTCACACACTAGTGAAATTATATGGTATCTGTCTTTCTCTGATTGATATACTAGCTCCATCTACATCACTGCAAAATGTAAGATTGCATTCTCTTCTTTGGCTCAGTAATATTTTATATAATTTATCTATATAATCAGCTGATATCATCAGTTAATGGACACTTGGACTCTTTCCATAATTTGGCTATTGTCGATAGTGCTACTGGAAACATTGGGGTACATGCTCTCCCTCAAATTTGTTTTTTGTTTCCTTTAGGTAAATACTTAGTAGTACAATTCCTGGACCCGACAGTATTTCTATTTTTGACTTTCTGTGTAACTTCCATACTGTTTTCCAGACTGGCTGCGCCATTTTGCATTCCCACCAACTCTGCAAGAAGGTTCCTCCTTCTTTCCATTCTTGCTGACAGCTGTTGTTTCCTGGTTTGTTAATTTTAGTCATTCTGACAGGTACAAGGTGGTATCTTGTTGTGGTTTTGATTTGTATTTCCCTGGTGATGAGTGATGTTGAGCATTTTTTCATGTGTCTGTTAGACATTGGGATGCCTTGTCTGGAAAAGTGTGCATTCATTTCTTGTACCCATTGCTTCACTGGGTTTTTGTTTTTTCAGAGTTGAGCTTGATAAACCCTTTATCCATTTTGGATACTAACCTTTATCAGATACATCGTTTGCAAATATCTTCTCCTATTCTTTTGGTTGCCTTTTAGTTTTGCTGATTGTTTTTTGTTTTGTTTTGTTTTGTTTTTGTTTTTTCTTTTCTTTTTTTCTTTCTTTCTCTTCTTCTTCTTTTTTTTTTTTTTGCTGTGCAGAAGTTTTTATCTTGATGAGGTCCCAATATTTCATTTTTGCTTTTGTGTCCCTTGCCTCAGGAGACATGTCTAGTAAGAAGCTACTAAGGCTGATGTCAAATAGGTTGCTGCCTGTGGTTTCCTCTAGGATTTTGATGGTTTCCTGACTCACATTTAGGTCTTTCATATATTTAAAACATTATTTTTACATTTATTTATTTTTGAGAGACAGACTGAGACAGAGCGTGAGCTGGGGAGGAGCAGAGAGAGAAAGAGACACAGGATCCGACGCAGGTTCCAGGCTCTGAGCTGTCAGCAAAGAGCCTGACACAGGCGCGAACCCACAAACCATGAGATCATGACCTGAGCTGAAGTCAGATGCTCAACCCACTGAGTCACCCAGACACCCCAAGTCTTTGATACATTTTGAATTATTTTGTGTATATTTTAAGAAAGTGGTCCAGTTTTATTCTTCTGCATATTGCTGTCCAGTTTTTCCCAACACCATTTGTTGAAGAGACTTTTTTTTCCCCATTGGATATTTCCTGCTGTGTTGAAGATTAGTCGACTGTAGAGTTGCGGGTCCATTTCTACATTTTCTATTCTGTTTTATTCATCTGTGTGTTTGTGTTTTGCCAGCACCATACTGTCTTGAGGATGACAGCTTTGCCATACTGCTTGAAGTCTGGAACTGTGATCCCTCCAGCTTGTCTTTTCTTTCTCAGGATTGCTTTGGATATGGGGGTGTTTCATTGATCCACACAGCTTTTGGGATTGTTTGTTATAGCTCTGTGAAAAATACCCAAACATCTACTCAAAGAGCAGAAATAAATCCACTATTATGACTTTACAACAATTTCCTAGCCAACCTATTAATATTGTAGCAGATTCTCAATACATAGTTTATGTGGTAGAGAATATAGAACAGGCCTCTTATAGGGAATTTAGGGAATTAAGAGATTCCTCCTTACTGTCATTATTTTTAACTTCGCAAGCCTTACCAGATGAATGGATACATCCTCTTTGTGTCACTCTCATAATATCACATTCAGGCTTACCTGGACCTTTAACAGAAGGAAAAGAGCTTACAGACCAATATTTTGGCTGCAATACGGTGGGTTTTTTTTTTCAATTTTTAAAAGTTTTCCTTATTTTTGAGAGAGTGAGAGAGCATGAGCAGGGGAGAGGCAGAGAGAGAGGGAGATACAGAATCCCAAGCAGGCTCCAGGCTCTGAGCTGTCACCACAGAGCCCGATGCGGGGCTTGAACCCATGAACCGTGAGATGGTGACCTGAGCTGAAGTCAGCTGCCCAAATGACTGAGCTGCCTAGGCACCCCTGCAATATGGTTTTTAAAACTGCTCGATTATCTCATGACTTTTTTTTTTTTAATCAGAACTGTGAGTCCCTTATTAAATAATTCCGGCTCACAGTTAGTCAAGCTAACCACATTGCTGCTGCTGGCCCTGATTGTCAACAGCAATCAGGAAGACATAAGCAACAGGGAATAGGCCTCAGAGATCTGAATGCAAATCAGCTTTGGCAAACTGATATGATACACTATGCCCCTTTCGGGCATCACATATATATCTATGTGTCTGTGGACATCTTTTCAGGATTTATAATGGCCTCTATTCAAACCAGAGAAAATGCAAAAAAATATCATTCTTATTTTTTACATGCATTTTCACAAGCCAGTAAAACTCAACAAATGAAAACTGATAAAGGGCCTGGATATCTTTCCTCCATGGTAAAGGAATTCTTCCAAAATTAGAATATACAACACATTACGGCCATACCATATAACCCGTCGGGACAAGCTATTATACAACATACACATGCAACTTAAAAACAAATGCTTCACAAACAAAAAACGGGGAACAAACATACTGCCTTCCCATGGAATTCACTATATAAAGCCTTATACACTTGAATTTTTTTCAATTGTATTTCCCATGGTCTCATAGCTGCCAAATGGTATTTTGCATCATCTACTGGCTCAACATGCTACTTAAAGATGTACAAGGCGATCCTTCATGGAAAGACCTTATGAATTAATAACATGGGGCTGGGGATATACGTGTGTTCTCCAGTCATTGGGACCACATTGGTCTCCTGCTCATCTAATTCAACCCTATCAGGGCTTGGGAGGATCAGTCCTTCAACTCTCTTCCTTTGTGGGACAATTTGTCCTTAAAAGGACAACAGGGGAGACAAAGCTGATATAGACCAAGGCAAATAAAGTCACCTAAGGGACAACTTAAGAAGCCTGGTCAACATGCCACCAAAGTCATGTGCTGTGTCAGGGAATCACCTACCCTAGAAAACAGGGTTTTAGCATATTTGGCTGTGGTTTCTCAAAGCTCAGCTAAGGTAATGATTTGCTTAATCTTTTCTTTATCCAGACTGCCACTGCTTTTTCCTCACTTTGTTGGGCTCATATCAAAGACCCACCTTTCTTTTAGCCAGTTAATATAACATTTGAAAACCCATATTATTTCTGAAGTACCTCCTCTGGCTTGGTGTGCAGCCTGTATCAGCCATTATAATATCACCAAACTTTAGGTCTGACATATGTTTATCTTAAAAAGATAGCCTCAAAATTGACTGCCAGTAAATGCAACAAGCACCTGGGAAGGGTCCAGTGGTCTTGCTGAATTTTCTCAATCCATTTCTAAGACCTAGAAGATTTGTGGGATGGCTAATTGTCTTCCTTATCTCAGCAGTTGTCATCTTAGCCACAGCCTCTGTTGCAGAGGTCTCCCTGACAAAGTCTGTCCATACTGCTAAAGTAGTCAATCACATAATGACTAATGTCACCAAAGCAATGAGGGGTCACAGAGTGATAAAGATATCATGCGGAGACTGCAAGCTGCAGAAACAGCACTAGAATGGATGGGGGACCACGAACAGGCACTTACTGATTGTCAAAATAGAGAATGTGACTGGCAACATGACAAAATGTGTGTCACTCCTTTACAATGTAATATGTCTCTGTAAAGACGCAGGTCTGAACCAAACTGACTCTAATCATTAGACAATAGAAGGGCACACATTGCCCAAGACAGGAGGGACTACTCTTGTAATACCCTAACATTCCTAAGGGCAGGCCTAGAAATAGAAGCTATAGGTAATCACTTATTGCTTAAGGCTAGTAACACCCTATGTGAGAGTCCTGGGTCCTGGGTCTACTCTGTAATTGGTTAACACTCTAAATGTTGTAATTGGATTAAATCTGGGCATAACATCTCAACACTCCTATTTAGTGAACAAACAGTTATAAGGAGCTTTGGTCATTAATTTACCATCTGAGATTAATGCTCTGTCTTCCCAGATGCATCCAACAACTGTTAGTTATTCAGCAGGAAACACAGATACAAGTTGAACATGAGTTATCTGACAATGTGAAATGGTTGAATCTGACCAACTGGTTCCATGCCCTCAATTTACATATTTGGATTATTGGAGCTCTTTGATTGTAAATCTTGATTGTATTTCTCATAGCCCTCTGAATGATCTACTCAATAGTGGCCTCTTCGAGAGGTCATGAATGACAACTGATTGATTTCCTCAACTCCCATGAACAAGAAGATACTTCAAACAAAAAAAGGTGGCAAATATGTGGGAAATCGAATAGTAATGTTCCAGGTTAGGATTAAATGGAACACATTACACTGCTTTCTGGCCATACAAAAAATAGCTAATTAGTATCTGGTTAATGTGTATTTAGGGGTTTGGTCCTGTTTGTGCTCATGAATTCCTGAGACCATGTTATCTATGGGATGTCTTATCTTGTTCTCCACCCTGCTTTTGGCATCTGCTCTTTTGTAGTCTTGGGAACGCTTAGTGAACTTTGCCTGGATTCTTCTGGCATGTAGCCATGGATATATTGTGCAATGTTCTCTCTATAATGTATGCCTAATAAATAGAGGAGCTTGAGAGCACTTGGGGAGACTTCCCTTAACCTCCCTCTCATCTCTCTTGACTTGTGGAGTCTTGAGTAATCCTTTCTGCCATCCTTGGCTTTGCTGGACAAAGCCAAAAGCTGAGCCCACAATTGATACGTTTTACCATTTTTTTGTGTTTCTATATCATTGATTTCTGTTCTAATCTGTTTTTAAAAATGTATATTGTTTTTTCAAGAGAGAGCATCATCAGGGAAGGGGCAGTGAGAGAAAGGGGGGGAAGATCCAAAGCAGACTCCATGCTGATAACAGCTAGCCTGATATGGGGCTTGAACTCACAAAATGTGAGATTACGACCTGAGCTGAAGTCAGATGATCAACCCACTGAGCCATTCAAGTGCCCCTCTGCTCTAATGTCTTTTATTTCCCTTCTTCTCCTGGATTTAGGCTTTATTTCCTATTGTTTTTCTAGCTTCTTTATGTGTAAGGTTAGGCTGTATATTTGAGCTGTATCTTGCCTCTTGAGATAGGCCTGTATTACTTCTCTCTTAGGACTGCATTTGCTGCATCCCAAAGGTTTTAGACTATCATGTTTAACTTTCATTTGTTTCTATTTTTTAAATTGTTTTAATGTTTTATTTATTTTTGATAGAGAGAGAGACAGAGCATGAGAGAAGGAGGGGCAGAGAGAGAAAGACACAGAACCGGAATCAGGCTCCAGGCTCTGAGCTAGCCCTCAGCACAGAGCCTGACGCGGGGCTCGAACCCACGAACGTGAGATCTGACCTGAGCCAAAGTCGGAGGCTTAACCGACGGATCCACCCAGGCACTTCTGTTTCTAGTATTTATTTCTCCTTTAATTTCCTGGTTAACGCATTCATTCTTTAGTAGGATGTTATTTAACCTTCATATATTTGTTGTCTTTCCAAATGTTTTCTTGTGCTGGACTTCAAGTGTCATAGCATTGTGATCAGAAAATATGCATGGCATGGTGTCAGTCTTTTTGTACCTGTAGAAGGTTGATTTGTGACCCAGTATGTGATCTATTCTGGAATGTTCCATGTGAACTCGACAAGAATGTAAATTCTGCTGCTTAAGGATGGAATGTTCTGAATATATTTGTTAAATATATCCAGTCCAGTATGTCATTCGAAGTCATTGCTTCCTTATTGATTTTCAGCCTACATGATCTGCCCATTGCTGTAGGTGGATGTTAAAGTCCTCTACTATTATGATATTATTATCAATAAATTTCTTTATGTTTATTATGAATTGATTTATATATTTTGATGTTCCAAGTTGGGAGCATAAATATTTACAATTGTTAGACTTTCTTGATGAATAGATCCCTTAATTATGATATAATGCCCTTCTTCATCTCTTGTTGCAGTCTATGTTTAAAATTGAGTTTGTCTGATACAAATATTGTTAATCTGGTTTTCTCTTGGCATCCATTCATATGGTACATAGTTCTCCATACCCTCACTTTCAGTATGCAGTTGTCTTTAGGTCTAGAGCCTTTTGTGTGCAGCATGTAGATGGGTCTTGTTTTTTTTTTTTTAAGCTGTTCTGATACCCTATGTCTTTTGATTGGAGTATTTAGAGCATTTGCATTTAAGGTACTCAGTGATAGATATGAATTTGTTGCCGTTGTGTTACCTGTAATGTTGGTGTTTCTGGTAATGTTCTCTTGTTCTTTCTTGCCTTTTTTGCTTGTGGTCTTTTCTTCCCCCAGTCAGAGTCCCTTTTCATATTTCTTGCAGGACTAGTTTAGTGGTCAAACTCGTTTCTTTAGTTTTGCTTTGTTTGGGAAGCTCTTTATCTCTCTTTTTATTCTGAATGGCAGACAGCCTTGCTGGATAAAGAATTCATGGCTTCATATTTCCCCCCTTAAGCATGCTGAATATATCCTGAAACTTCTTTCTGGCTTTCCAAATTTCGCTGGACAGATTTGCTGGGAATATGATATGTTTTCCCTTCTATGATAAGGAGTTTTTTTTTTTTTTCCTCAGTTGCTCCTTTCAGGATTTTTTCCTTGGCTGTGTATCTTGTGAATTTGACGATGATGTGTGTTGTTGATGGTTGAATTTTGTTGAATTTAACGGGAATTCTTTATTTCTTGCATTTTGATGTCTGTGCCCTTCCCCAGATAAGGGAAATTTTCAGGTGTAATTTACTGAAATAAACCTCCTGCTTCTTTTTCTTTAGCTCTTTTTCTCAGGCTCCTATGATATGAATGTTACTATGCTTTAAGGAACTGATGATTTCTCTAAGTCTCCATTCTAATCCAATTCCCTTCTTTACCTGTTCTTTTCATCATCATTGTTTTTTCATAATTTTGTCTTCTGTATTGCTAATTTGCTCCTTTGTTCCTCCATCTTTGTTTTTACTGCTTCCATTTATTTTTTTAGAATAGTTTATTGTCAAATTAGTTTCCATATAACACCAAGTGCTTCTCCCCACAAGTTCCCCCGACCATGAACATCACCCCCTCCCCCCCCCTCAGTCCATGGTTCATCTCCAGTATTCAGTAGTCTCCCTTGATCTGTGTCCCTCACTCATCCCCACTCTCTTTCCCCCTTCCTCTCCCCATGGTCCCCTGCCAGGTCTGTCCTGTTAGACCTATGAATGCAAACATATGGTATCTGTCCTTCTCTGCCTGACTTATTTCGCTTAGCATGACACCCTCAAGGTC
>PISW01013924.1:0-23600 GCA_004023785.1 Mungos mungo
TAACAGGAAAACAGGAGAGACCTAATGGAGAACACGGGGGAGCAGAGGAGGGAGAGAGAGTTGGGGAGAGAGAGGGATGTAAAACCTGAGAGACTATTGAATGCTGAAAAAGAACTGAGAGTTGAAGGGGAAGGGGGAGGGGGTAAAAGAGGGGGTGGTGATGGTGGAGGGCACTTATGGGGAAGAGCACTGGGTGTTGTATGGAAAACAAGTTGATAATAAAATATTATGGGAAAAAAAAAAGAATTACCTAAGCCAAAAGAATGAAAAATAAAAACAATTGCTTTGATATATATATATATATATATATATATATATATATATATATATATATATATATATATATATATATATATATATATATATACATTCCTATCTGGTATTTTAACTCCAAAGAAGTTATTTGTCCTTTCAGCCATAATACCCCTCTGTAAGGTTTCTGATATTAATTTTGGGGCAGTTTCTCTTTGCTTAAAATTGCATCCCAAAAATCAGCACCACTGCAGAAGATTTATCCAGTCAAGCACTGTCCTTCCTTTGCTTCCATATCATCTTTATAAAAACCTTACCACTATCTCCTATGGAAGGAATATGCTTAACCATTTGAAGAAACAAAAAACTGATCCGGTGAACTCTTGAACATTTGAACATATATCAGTTCATCTTCTGACATTATACAGTAGCTCCTTCCATTTTGAGTACCTTTCTTACATGGCCTAAACAGCTTGCCCACTCCTAACATGGACATAAAATCCAGTAGGACACTTTTCCCTGCCTTTCTCAGCCCACAATTGCTCATGCGCATGAGTCACTGATGTGAGTTGGCCCTCACTTTCCCAGATTCCATTCTTGGTAATGGCTTCCTAAAGCGCCTGCATAGGTAGAATTTCTGGTCACTCGCGCAAATGCGCAGAGAGGACCTGTGGCACACATTGGCCTTCTGTGGCCCAAACCTGCAGTCATGTGCTTCTTCCTTCACCTGCCCAGGTTTCCAGAGGACCAGCCCTGAATCCCATCTCAACCAAGCCCACACACCTGAGTTTACATTTCAAATGAGAAGGGATAGAGTCTCTGGACAGACCAAACCTCCCTTGCATCAATGTTATCCCACTGAGTTTTTCTGCCTTCTCTCTTTCTCCCTTTGGTATTATCAAGCTTCACACATGTGCCCAAAGAGAATACAGGCAAACTCATCAAGCTTGGCACCTCCCACAAGGCAGGTGACCTTGAGCAGAAGGGGAGCAGGGACCGGCCATCCAGGATCACTCTGTGTAATATAAACACTCAAGCTCCCTTCAGTCCCACTACTGCAGCAGACCCTAGGACTTTCAGGGATTCCTGTTTCATACTTCAGGGCTAACATTGTGGGCACAGCTAAACTGTCCCAGAATTTACATCTTAAATAGTCCTTCTGTCTCCATGGTGCCTGTGGAGACTGACAGAGCATGGTCATAAATTGTCTCTATCATCATGACAGAGAATCTGTCATAAATGACGTTTCACCACGAAATTAACTTCCGCTGCCAGTCCTTGATCCTCCCTTCTCAGAACAGCTCAGAGAACAGAGTTCCTAGCAGCTCAGCTTCCTGGATAGTTCACTGATAGTACCACTGTCCTGACGCTCAGATTCAGGGAAATAATTGCAAAGCACTTACCATTTGGTGAGTCCCTTTCATCTTTCTGGTTCAAACAGGTTTTCAAGGTAAGACATAGCATCCACCTTCCATTCCTGGGGTGTCCCTTGTTTTTCTCACATGGAAATTAACCAAATACATAAATGCAAATGATCTTCATCCAATTCCCCTCAGAGGCTCTACTCCACCCTTTCTTTCTGTCTCCCATCTGCTCTCTATATTTGTGCCAACATTGTTTTCAAGAGTACAGATAATTCAAAAGAAGAGAATCACTCTCCACTCCAGAGGCCCACCAGGAATCCAATCTTCCTGCAAAAATGAACATAGTGTACCCAATTCCCAGGGCTTGGGAATGATTAACGTGCACAATGTAAGATTCCCAGGCCAGCGACCTGGACACAGTACATCCTCATACACTTGGAGCAGGTGGTAGATACTCAATAAACATCCCTTTGCTGGAGGAGTACACATGTGTGCCACAAAGAGCCTTGCTCAGATACCACTGCCTTATTTAGTCCCTTTCCAACTTGCAGGGGATTTGCAGAGAATAACATCTTCTCAAAAGCTGTTAGTAATTTCCCCTGGCAACAGCAGTACTTGTGTTGAGATAAGATGGTTGGGTATAAGGGACTCAGGGGTGCTCTTCTGCTTTCCCTACCTTAGTGCTACTGGAGATGAAGTCTGGAGACAGAAACCTCAATGCTTGTTAAAAATACCAATTAATGACCTTCATCCAAACTTAGGGAAGGCATGATATCTGAGTGTGAGCCCCAGACTCTCTTTTTAATGAGAACCCCAAGTGATTTGTGTATACATGAAATTTTGACAAGCAATGTTGAAAATGTCATCCTCAGCTTTGCCTTCCCATTGGAATCTCCGTTATAGTTTTTTGCACTATCATCTGTAATGTCCCAACCCCAAAGATTCTGGCACTTAGGTCTTAATGGGGCCCAGCATCAATTAGGTCTTCAGGAAGTGGCCAGTGACTCCGCTGTGAGGCCAACATAAACACTCAGGCTCCCAGTATATTTCTGAGGACAGAGGACTGGGTCTCATCCATGCGGAGCCTCTATGGGTAGGGCTGCCCTGTGTAAGATTTGATA
This sequence comes from Mungos mungo, assembly GCA_004023785.1. Lineage (NCBI taxonomy): Eukaryota > Metazoa > Chordata > Mammalia > Carnivora > Herpestidae > Mungos > Mungos mungo. Next base: position 2,738 of record PISW01013924.1, read on the forward strand.
GGGGAGCATCAGTCCACCTCACGTTCCTGATGTCGTACCAGACATTGTGTAAGTCTCCAGGAGACAAGCGCACCCATTAGTGGGACAGGAGTAAATCACATTGGGGCCTCCACTTAGAAACTCCCTATTTTCACATGCTCCAAAAATGAACAGAAAAGCAGTCCAATCAAATAGACCCTAACTGGCCATGGAAGGCTTTTCAATGTTACTGTGAATGTCATGGAAGACACTGGGACAGAGGGTAAGCCTAAGAGGATGGAGGAGCACAGGAAGAGGGAGACAGGAGAGGTACCTCTGAGACCACCAGAGAAATAAACCTGCGCTTCTAGAATCCATTCAAGCTGAGCTTCCCAAACCACATTTTCAGATTGAGTTTTCTCCTTTAACTTTGATCCCTCACTGTGTCATCTGCTTCACTCATTCCCACTTACCTGGGTGTGTGGGTCCTCTCTCCTTTCTCTTCATGTGACAGGGCTCTTACCTTTTCCAAAGAACCTGACCAGATCTACTCTAGAGGCAGCAAGACCTATAGATAGCAAAATACACGACCCTGGCTGGAAAATCTACAATTTCAAATCCAGCACTATGCTCAGTAGAGAGTAGGACACACAGAGAAGTGTATAGAGAATTCTTTCTCCAAATGTTGTTTCCTCTTGGTCTCTTTGGAACATTTAGTAAGACTTTTCAATAGTCAGCTCCCTCAATTCCACTTCTAAGTACTATTGAATCAAAACAAGGAAGACATATCAGATTTGAAACTGTGGGCAACAATAGCCTATGCCTTGTAGATTTTAAATTATCACTAATTCACAGTGAAGGCAAAAGAGAACTGCAGGGAAGGGGAAGGTTTAAGTCAAGATAAAACATCATGAATACTTCCTTACATGGAAAAATGCCTGATTATTTCCTGCAAATGATGTCATTTGTGCCAAGTCACATTATAGAATTTTAAGACCATGAACATATAGTAATTATATGATACTGGTTTCCTTTTGCTGAAAATTTAAAACAACAATAATGGGAGAATATATCATTCATACTGTACAAACAGAATTGCAACTTAGGAGGTCCAGGATTAATATAAAACCTTTACTTACAAAGGCTAGGATCCCCTGTAAATAAGGAGAGAGACTTCATTTTCCATGGGAATCTGTCAGAGAGACCCTGATCCACATGAACAATGTTAACATCAGGTGTAATGAGACAAATTGGTATCAGCGGACTCATGCATGTAGAAGGACTCATCATTATTCTGATAGAATTTCCAAAGGATGGAAAAAAAACAATACACCCTACCAATTTTAATAGGATACCTATTATGAAAATATAGAAGACTATGGCAAATTTCAAGACACAGATTTTTCCCATGTCCTATCGTCTTCAATGTATTTTATTTTATTAAAATTGTTTAATGTTTATTATTTTTGAGAGAGACAGAGACGGACAGACAGACAGAGAAAGACAAAGCAGGGGAAAGGCAGAGTGAGAAGGAGAAACCACATCTGGAACAGGCACCAAGTTGCCATCACAAAGCCTTACAGAGAGCTAAAACCCATGAACCATAAGAACTCATGAGCTGAAGTCAGATGCATAACCACTGAGCCACCCAGGCACCCTGTCAATGTATTTTAAATTGTAAGTATTTGAAACAATCTAGATAGCAAGGCTTTTTTTCAGAATGCTGTCTTATTCAGGGCCAAATAGTCATCTGATTTCTTTGTTCATGTTCTTTTTGTTTTACGTTTATTTATTTATTTTGAGCAGAGAGAGAGTGTATGGCGGAAGGATGAAAGAGAGGGTAAGAGTATGCCAAGCAACCTCTGCTGACAGTGAGCAGCCTGACACAGGGCTTGAACTCAAAACTGTGACATCATGATATAAGCTGAAATCAAAACTCCAACACATAACTGACTGAAGCATACATGAGCCCCTATTTGTTCATGTTCCTTAATCTAGTTTACATAGACTAGTGCCACACCCAGACAGGACTTCAGTACATACTCTTGACCTTTACTGGGGTCCCCAACACATCCCCATATGGATCTGTCACCAAGTGGTTATTTTCAATTATTTGCAATATAATATAATAACGTGTAAACGGAGAAGAGTCTGCAGCAGCTTACCAGAACAAGGCAGTCTCATCATAGCCTAAGGTCCAGGAATGCCCTACTGTCTCAATGTTAATGCTTTGCTGGAGGGAAAAACAGCCTTAACTTGAGAAGACGTAGGTCTCCAGTAAGTCTGTAACATGTGAAAGTCTCTCCGGAAACTCTCTCTAGACTCCATCTTCCTTGACTGCATAAAAGAGTCATCCCCGCCACCACCCAACTACCCCAATGCATCTCTTTCTGACCATGGGTCCTGTGCCCATGCTTTAATAAAATCAGAACCCCTTAAGGATTCCTTCTTGGTCGTCATCTCCGGACCCCAGAAACCCCACATAGACCCAAAATGTCATCAATTTCATGCACTATATATTTTTTCTGTGTGGCTCGATTAACGTAACACAATGTCTTCTAGGATTATTCTGTAGGTGCAATGGAAAGACTGCCTTCTTTTCTAAGGCATTTATTCCAAGAATAAATTAGATGAGGGACCTCTATTGGGAAAAGAGCTAATACCAGAAGGAAACCTTTTCTTTCCTTCTTTCTTTTTTTAAAATAGTTTATTGTCAAAGTGGTTTCCATACAACACCCAGTGCTCTTCCCCATAAGTGCCCTCCTCCATCACCACCACCTCTTTTCCCCCTCCCCCTTCCCCTTCAGCCCTCAGTTCGTTTTCAGTATTCAAAAGTCTCTCAAGTTTTGCGTCCTTCTCTCTCCCCAACTCTCTTTCCCTCTTCCCCTCCCCCTGGTCCTCCATTAGGTATCTCCTGTTCTCCTGTTAGACCTATGAGTGCAAACATATAATATCTGTCCTTCTCTGCCAGACTTATTTCGCTTAGCATGACACCCTCAAGGTCCATCCACTTTCCTACAAATGGCCAGAATTCATTCTTTCTCATTGCCATATAGTACTCCATTGTATATATATACCACATCTTCTTGATCCATTCATCAGGTGATGGACATTTTTGCTCTTCCCATGTTTTAGCTATTGTTGACAGTGCTGCTGTGAACATTGGGGTACAAATGCTCCTATGCATTAGCACTTCTGTATCCTTTGGGTAAATCCCTAGCAGTGCTATTGCTGGGTCATAAGGGAGTTCTATGGATAGTTTTTTGAGGACCCTCCACACTGTTTTACAGAGGGGCTGCACCAGTTTACATTGCCACCAACAGTGTAGGAGGGTGCCTGTCTCTCCACACCCTCGCCAGCATCTATGTTCTCTTCATTTGTTCATTTTAGCCACTCTGAATGGTGTGAGGTGGTATCTCAGTGTAGTTTTGATTTGTGTATCCCTGATGATGAGTGATGTTTAGCATCATTTCATGTGCCTGTAGGCCATCTGGATGTCCTCTTTGGAGAAGTGTCTGTTCATTTTTTCTGCCCATTTCTTCACTAGGTTATTTGTTTTGTGGGTGGGAAGTTTGGTGAGTTCCTTGTAGATTTCGGATACTAGCCCTTTATCTGATATGTCATTTACAACTATCTTTTCCCATTCTGTCAGTTGCCTATTAATTTTCTTGACTGTTTCCTTTGCAGTGCGGAAGCTTTTTATCATGATGAGGTCCCAAGAGTTCAGTTTTGCTTTCATTTCCCTTGCCTTTGGGGATGTGTCGAGTAGGAAAATGCTCCCGTGGAGGTCAAGGAGGTTGTTTTCGACTTTCTCCTCGAGGGTTTTTTTCCCCCATAATATTTTAATATCAAATTGTTTTCCATACAACACCCAGTGCTCTTCCCCATAAGTGCCCTCCACCATCCCCACCCCCTCTTTTACCCCATCCCCCTTCACCTTCAACTCTCAGTTCATTTTCAGCATTCAATAGACTCTCAAGTTTTGCATCCCTCTCTCTTCCCAAATCTCTCTCCTTCCTCCGCTTCCCCTGGTTCTCCATTAGGTCTCTCTTGTTTTCCTGCTAGACCTATGAGTGCAAACATATGGTATTTGTCCTTCTCTGCCTGGCTTACTTCGCTCAGCATGACACCCTCAAGGTCCATCCACTTTCCTACAAATGGCCATATGTCATTCCCTCTCATTGCCATGTAGTACTCCATCGTGAATACATACCACATCTTCGTGATCCACTCATCAGGTGATGGACATGTAGGCTCCTTCCATGTTTTGGCTATTGTTGACATTGCTGCTATGAACATTGGGGTACTGTGCTCCTATGCATCAGCATTTCTCTATCTCTTGGGTAAATCCCTAGCAGTGCTATTGCTGGGTCATAAGGGAGTTCTATGGATAGTTTTTTGAGGAACCTCCACACTGTTCTCCAGAGTGGCTGCACCAGTTTACATTGCCACCAACAGTGTAGGAGGGTGCCCGTCTCTCCACACCCTCGCCAGCATCTATAATCTCTTGATTTGTTCATTGTAGCCACTCTGACTGGCGTGAGGTGGTATCTCAGTGTGGTTTTAATTTGTGTTTCCCTGATGATGACTGATGTTGAGCATCGTTTTATGTGTCTGTAGGCCATCTGGATGTCCTCTTTGGAGAAGTGCCTGTTCATATCTTCTGCCCACTTCTTCACTGGATTATTTGTTTTGTGAGTGTGAAGTTTGGTGAGTTCCTTGTACATTTGCGATATTAGCCCTTTATCTGATATGTCATTTGCAACTATCTTTTCCCATTCTGTCGGTTGCCTATTAGTTTTCTTGATTGTTTCCTTTGCCTTGCAGAAGCTTTTTATCTTGATGAAGTCCCAAGGGTTCAGTTTTGGTTTCATTTCCCTTGCCTTTGAGGATGTGTCAAGTAGGAGATTGCTGCGGTGGAGGTCTGGGAGGTTTTTCCCTACTTTCTCCTCGAGAGTTTTGATGGTTTCCGGTCTCACATTCAGGTCCTTCAGCCATTTTGATTTTATTTTTGTGTATGGTGTAAGAGACTGGTCTAGTTTCATTCTTCTACATGTTGCTGTCCAGTTTTCCCAGCACCACCTGCTAAAGAGGCAGTCTTTTTTCCACCGGATACTCTTTCCTGCTTTGTCAAAAATTAATTGGCTGTACATTTGTGGGCCAGTTCTGGGTTGTCTCTGCTATTCCATTGGTCTATGTGTCTGTTTTTGTACCAATACCATACTGTCTTGATGATGACAGCTTTGTAGTAGAGGCTAAAGTCTGGGATTGTGATGCCTCCCGTTTTGGTTTTCTTCTTCACTACGACTTTGGCTACACGGGGTCGTTTGTGGTTCCACACGAATTTGAGGAGAGTCTGTTCTAGCTTTGAGACGAATGTTGGTGCAATTTTAATGGGGATTGCATTGAATGTGTAGATTGCTTTGGGTAGTAATGACATTTTCACAATGTTTATTCTTCCGATCCATGAACAGGGAATGTCTTTCCATTTCTTGGTGTCTTCTTCAATCTCTTTCAGAAGTTTTCTATACCTTTCATCATACAGGTCTTTTGGGTTTACTTCTGGGTGCTTTACAGTTTTTCGTGCAATTGTGAATGGGTTGTTTCTTGATTTCTCTTTCCGCTGTTTCATTTTTGGTGTATCGGAATGCAACTGATTTCTGTACATTGATTTTGTCCCTGCAACTTTACTGGATTCATTGATCAGGTCTAGAAGGCTTCTGGGGAGTCTGCTGGGTTTTCCATGTAGGGTATAATGTCATCTGCGAAAAGGGAAAGTTTGACTTCCTCTTAGCCAATCCCTTTGTTGTCTGGTTACTGATGTTAGGACTTGCAGCACTATGTTAAACACTAGTGGTGAGAGTGGACACCTCTGTCGTGTTCCTGATCTCAGGGGGAAAGCTCTCAGTTTTTCCCCATTGAGGATGATCTTAGCTGTGGGCTTTTCATAAACTGCTTTTATAATGTTTAGGTAAGTTTCTTGTTTTCTGACTTTCTCAAGGGTTTTTTTTTTTTTTAAAGAACAGTTCTGTATGTTGTCAAATGTTTTTTCTGCATCTATCGACAGGATCATATGGGTTTTATCCTTTCTTTTCTTAATGTCGTGGATCATATTGATGAATTTGTGAATATTGATCCAAACCTGTCACCCAGGAATGAATCCCACTTGATCATGAAGGATAATTTTTTTAATATGCTGTTGAATTCGATTTGCCAGTATCTGGTTGAGTATTTTTGCATCTGTATTTATTAAGGATATTGATCTGTAGTTGTCTTTTTGTGCTGGGTCTCTGCCTGGTTTGGGTATCAAGGTGATGCTGGCTTCGTAGAATGAGTTTGTAAGTTTTCCTTCTGCTTCTATTTTTTGGAATAGTTTGAGAAGAATGGGTATGAGCTCTGCTTTAAATGTCCGGTAGAATTCCTCTGGGAAGCCATCTGGCCCTGGGCTCTTATTCGTTGGGAGATTTTTGATAGCAGGTTCGATTTCCTCACTGGTTTTTGGTCTATTCATGCTTTCTATCTCTTCCCATTTGAAATTTGACAGTGCATGTGCATTCAGGAAGTTTTCCATTTCTTCTGTGTTGTCCAGTTTGTTGGCATATAATTTTTCATAGTAATCTCTGATGATTGCTTGTGTTTCTAAGGGATTGGTTGTAATAGATCCTTTTTCATTCATGATTTTGTGAATCTGGGTGATCTCTCTTTTCTTTCTGAGGAGCCGGGCTAGAGGTTTATTGATTTTGTTTATTTTTTCAAAGAACCAACTCTAGGTTTTATTGATCTGCTCATTGGTTCATTTGGATTCTATATTGTTTATATCTGTCCTGATATTTATGATTTCTTTTCTTCTGGTGGGTTAAGTGTGCTCTTGCTGCTTCCCTTCTAGTTCCAGTAGGTGCTCTGTTAGACTTTGAATTTGCGCTTTTTGTAGTTTGTTGAAATAGGCCTGGATTGCAATACACTTTCCTCTTTGGGCTGCCCTTGCTGCCTTCCAGAGATTTTGGATTGTTGTATTTCGTTTTCATTGATTTCCATATATTTTTTAATTTGTTCTCTAATTGTCTGATTAGCCCAATCATTCTTTTCTGGCGGTTTTTAACCTCCACATTTTTGGAGGTTTTCCAGACTTTTTCCTGAGGTTAATTTCAAGTTTCATAGCATTGTGATCTGAAAGTGTGCATGGTATGATCTCTATTCATTTATACTTATGGAGTGCTGCATTATGCCCCAGTATGTGACCTATTTTGGATGTGCCATGGGCCATCAAAAAAAAGTTGAATTTCCTAACCTCAGGATGCAGAGTTCTAAATATATCTATCAATTCCATCTGTTCCAAAGTGTTGTTCAGGTTCATGGTTTATTTAGTGATTTTCTGTCTGGTTGGTCTATCTGTTGTTGTCAGTGAAGTATTAAAGTCCCCTGCAATTAGCACATTCTTATCAATAAGATGGTTTCTGTCTGTGATTAATAGTTTTATGTATTTGGGCGCTTCCCCGTTTGATGCATTGATATTTATAATTGTTAGCTCTTCCTGATGGAGAGACCCTGCCATTTTTATATAATGTCTTTCTTCACCTCCTGTTACTGCCTTTACTTTAAAGTCCAATTTTTCTGATATAAATATGGCTACTCCGTTTTTCTTTCGGCTTCCAGTCGCATGTTAGATATTTGTCCATCCCTTTACTTTCAATTGCTGTGGTTGAGGTCAAGGATCATCAAGACAGTAAGTATAGTATTGGCACAAAAACAGACATACAGACCAATGGAATAGAATAGAAACCCAGAACTGGGCCCACAAATGGACGGCCAATTAATTTTTGACAAAACAGGATAGAGTATCTGATGGAAAAAAGACTGCCTCTGTAGCAGGTGGTGCTGGGAGAATGGGACAGCAACATGCAGAAGAATGAAACTAGACCACTTTCTTCCACCATACGCAAAAATCAACTCAAAATGGCTAAGGACCTGAATGTTAGACAGGAAACCATCAAAACCCTCGAGGAGAAAGTAGGAAACAACCTCCTTGACCACAACTGGTGGCTGGCTTCTGAACCAGGATCTCGTAGGGGGAGGGGACAGTTTCTCTTGGTGGCAGCTGGGATTTGTGCTGCCGCTGCCTGAGGCAAGGTGTGCTGCCTGAGGCGAGGTGAGCAGCAGGAGGCGAGGTGGAACCCTGACAAGCTCCACCATCAACTCCCAGCCCCCAGCCGGGATCGGCATCACGTTAGGGGAGGAATCAGTTTCTGTTGGAGCCACTGAAATTTGCGCTGCTGCTGTGTGAGGCGCCAGGCGTTGCCAGAAATGAGCTGCGTGCTCATGCAGCAGGAGCGCGCCCCCCCTCCTCCGCCACCTACTCCTGTCTAGGATCTCGTTGGGGTGGGGGCTAGGTTTTCCCTGTTGGCACCTGGGATTTGGGATTTGCACAGCCAATGCTGGGGACGAGATGCGCAGTAGAAATGAGGTACATGTACCTACTTCCGCAGCCGAGCCGAAGTGAGCACTCCTGGCGCCGCAGCTAGGGATGCCGACCTCCGGCCAGAATGGCACAGGGCAGTAAGTTGTTTTTTCCCTTGTGCCACATGGGTTCGGGATTTGGGCTACCCAGCAGTTATATAGGGAGTGAGAGTTTCCCTCCCCATTTGGAGTTAAACGTTCTTTCTCTCTTCTCCAGAAACAGTACTATGAGCATGTTCACTTTCTCTGTCTCTTCCCTTTGTCTCTCAGGCCCTGCACACTTGCCCAGTGTTGGGCTGGGGCTCCTGCCTCCCCTGCCTGTCTCAGGCTGGCCCGTTTTCCAATTTCCCGAGTTTGCACTCATTCACTCAGGCACGTTTGAGGTTGTCTTCTTTTTGGATTCTGTGTTTTCTCCTTCTGCTCTTTTTTTAATTAATTAATTTTTTTTTTTTGGTGTACTAGAGAGACAGCATGAGCAGGGCAGAATCAGAGACAGAGGGAGATACAGAATCCAGAGCAGGCTCCAGGCTCTGAGCTAGCTGTCAGCACAGAGCCTGTTGCAGGGCTCAAACCCACGAACCATGAGATCATGACCTGAGCCGAAGCTGGATGCTTAACCGACTGAGCCACTCAGGTGCCCCTCTCCTTCTGCTCTTGCAGGTTGGAGTAATGTCCTTCTCAGTTCGATAGATGTGGCAGACGAAGTTTAGAGCGCTCCCTTCCTCTCCGCCATCTTGGCTCCTCCCCTGATCCAGAGAGGAACCTTTTAAAAGAAGTTTCCTGCCTGGCATGACAAATACTTCTTTGCCCAACATTTATTCTTACCTTTTCCTGTGAATGTATTTCCTTCTCTTTGAAATTCTAACTCTCTACACCTCTCCATAAGTCATGATGGCACCTAAGCATCATTTGCTTGATGCTCATCTTGTTGATGTTCCTGTACTTAAGCCTTTTTTCTCTTATGAATCTACTAGGCCAGCCAAAGAACTGAGAAATATGAAGAAAAATTTTTTCCCGTCCTACACATTCATTCCATTGTTGAGAAGTGACCTTGGTGCTTCAGAGCCACAGGAAATTGAAGAGAGAGAATGTGGGATAAAGAGGAACAGTGGCTTTCCTGCTTTACCAGTCTGAGGGGTCTGAGGCAGGATAGTGCCTTCAGAACTGCAAGGCCACCCAGAGAAAGGGGCTGGGGGTTTGTAGGGAAATACAGGATCCCACTGGTTTGGACAGGAATTGTTTGTGCTGCCAGTCCTGCTTCTCTGGTTTTCTGGGGGGTACTGGGTTCCTCATTAAAGAAAAAAAAAGAATAAGAGTTCTGTCTGAGATGCTCAGCCTGTTAAACATCCCACTTCAGTTCAGGTAATGTGAGGACAGTCCCTCTGTTCCTGCCTTGCATCTGACTCTCTGCTGTCAGCATGGAGCCTGCTTTGGATCCTCTGTCCTCCTCTCTCTGCTCTCCTCTGCTTTCCTGACCTCTATGTATCTCTTTAAGTACACTTAAAAAAAAATAAGTGGGGTCGTTGCCTCACAGAAAAACAAGGTTACTTAGGTTAATATCAACCCATGCAGTATTTAAATGCAGTCGTTTTGATTTCTTTTCTACTTTGTAATTTTAAGGAATTTCAATTTTAGTCACCATGAAAACCTGTAGGAAGACGATTTCATATGTTAATGTGAGAAACCATTCAAGATTTACTGTAATCGCAACAAAACAGAACAAAACCGGAGAGAACACACAGAAAATCAAAAAAGAACCTCCTAAAACGACAGGGTAACCCCAAATTTCAGTGAAAATAATGAGCACTTAGGTTACAATTTTCATGTATTGTCTGTGGGAGTTTTACAAAGTACCCTCCGGGGTGCCTGGGTGGCTCCATCGCTTGGGCACCCGACTTTGGCTCAGGTCATGTCCTCGCAGCTCAGGAGGTGGAGCCCCTGTCAGACTCTGTGCTGACAGCTCAGAGGCCGGAGCGTTCTTCAGCTTCCGTGTCTCCCTTTCTGCCCCTCCCCTGCTCATGCACTCTCTCTTTATCTCACTCTCGCTGTCTCTGACAGAAATAATACTTTTTTAATTTCTTAAATATTTTATTTATTTTTGATACAGAGAGAGACAGAGCATGAGAGGGGGAGGGGTAGAGAGAGAAGGACACACAGAACCGGAAGCAGGCTCCAGGCTCTGCGCCAGCTGTCAGCACATAGCCTGATGCGCATCTTGAACCCAGGATTCTGAAATCTGACTGAGCCTAAGTCGGAGGCCTAACCGACTGAGCCACTTAGGCGCCCAACAATTTTTTTAAAAAGACATTCTATTTGGAAAACTATATGGCAGTGACTTAAGAAAATGAACTTTCTTGCAGAAGGGCAGCAGTTTGTCACCTCAAATTATGTCTCTTTGCCCTAAGGATTATTTTCAACTAACAAAGGAAAAACTCTGAGACCCAGGACAATTTCCTTTGTAAGAGACATTTGCATGCATGAGGGAAAGTTCCATGTGGAAGGGTGTCTCCCTCTGTGTAGCAGGAAGAGGGAGAGTGTGTGAATCTCCAGAAACTCTGACCCGTGGAGAAGGCCTGGATTTAATCTGGGCAACAACCAGGGGAGCCTCAGCTATTGTGCTCGTTCACCTCCCCCAGGGCTTCCCAGGAGGATCCCTGTTGAGTTTCCAGAAGGATCCTTGCTGCCGCCCTCCACCTCAGACTCCCTCAGGTGGGTGGGTGGATAAAACAGTGTTGTTTTAGTGAAGTGCTCCAGGGGACCCTGTGCAGGATTTTTTTTACCTCAACCCCAAGGATTCCCCGTCTTCCTGCTTCCAAGAAGGAAGAACGAGACCCAAAATAGCAACAGGGCAAAGTTGATTAGAGTATAAGAGGGAGATTGTAGAAAAGCTCTATGTACAGAGAGGGGCCATTAGAGGTTGAACATCTGAGATAGTAGGCAAGGATCTTCGTTTTATGAGGTTCAGGTCTCTCCCTCCCTTTTTCCCCTCCCCCTTGTTCCTCCCCAAGTCCTCCATTATTGCCCTAATAAATGTAGGTGTCAGGATTCCACTCCTGATCATCTCATTTCAAGTGTATGAGGAGTGATCTAAGGGTAGACAGTTCCCTGTGGGACTTAGGTTTTATGATCTCCTACTAATTTTTTGTTAGCTCTTTAGTCAAATTCCTGAGGGGAACCTGAGGGACAGTAGGTGGTGTCTGTCAAATATTTAAGAGGAACCTTACACCTGAGGGGGTTTGCTGTGATCAGACACTCCCAGCATTGTTCTAAATGCTTTTCCCCACCCAGAGACCTCAGGTCCTGATCTTTCCCATTCTGTCTACTGAATCTTCTCCTTTTCTATCATAATTCTATGTGGGGCCCAGGGATAGGCAGGAAGTCTTCCCATTAATTTATGAGAGTTGAGATGTCCTGGGGTGGCTCCGTCGTTTACCCACCTGACTTTGGCTCAGGTCACCATCCTAGGCTTTGTGGGTTTGAGCACCGCATGGGGTGTGTGCTCAAGCTCAGAGCCTGGAGCAGGTTTCAGAATCTGACTCCCTGTCTCTCTGCCCCTCCCCTGCTCAAGCTCTGTCTCTGTCTCCCAAAAAAGAAATGCATACTATAAAAACAACAACAAACCTATGAGAGTTGAGTGCAGGCTGTTCGACAAGGAGAGGTAGCAGGTCTCCTGTAGAGGAGTTGGGGAGGTTGAGGTCCAAGTAGCCACCGTTTTCTGTGCTCAAGCAGAGTTTGTGTGCTCTGTGGGAAGGGAGGTGCCAAAGTCCAGCTCCCACAGGTCCAGGAGTCCCTGATGGATGGATGGTGTCAGCGAAAGGGAGAGAGATAACTCAAGTTTCTTTGTGATCACCAGGCAGGCATCTCTGCTCTGTCTGATTCTTTAGCTTTATTTATAGTGAGAGGTACAAGGAGCAGAAAGAGCAGGGTGTGTTAGTAAATGATTTCTCATAAATAATTTTTTCAACACAATTTTGCAGATTTCGGATTCTGCAGATGTTACAATTCTAATCTTAGTCAAAATGATTGTCAGTAAAAACAGCTACAGGCTCTCATGCTATTATATGGGAAGGGCAGGTATTTTTTAAGTGTTCTTTTTTCCCCCATAGGATGCAGAAGACCAGGATTTACAAAACCTCCATTAGATCCCGGAGAAAGCGATCTTTAGCCATGAGGCAAACAGTATTCTTTAGTAAAGGTCAGTTTTTCATGAGCAAGGGTCAGTAGGCTCTTTATAGCTCTAAGAAAAGGTACCCTCCCAGGAGACACAATGTCTGCTCTCACTGTCCCAAGACGAATGATACATTTTCGACATTTATCATATAGTGACTTGCAATGACATCCAGGAGTACAAAAAAGTCACTTATCAGGTAACTGCTCGGCTAGGAGGAAAATTCTAGGTGGCTTGTCTTAGTTGCATTAGGGTGTATCGAGTTTACTCATCTTTTCCCTGATCAGGTGCAATCATGGCTCATGGACAGGCCAGGGGGAGAGAACACTCCTGACACAAATCAGCAAAACAGTCCGAGGGTTGGTGCCCAAGCAGAAATGATAGTTCCAGGAGGGTAAATGGTGGTCGCTGCCTGGTGACGAGACCCTTGGCGTACTAGTCTTACCCTCACCAGGAATTTTCACTCAACACTGAGTCCAAGGTGCCTCCCAACAGGGATGCCCCCCTCCCCTAAAGCAGAGAAGGCAATCTCAGAGATGGGTCTTCAGTAGGAGCTCATAGTTTCTCAATTGTTCCTGACAGGAAGGCTGGGAAGTTGTCCCTTCTCTGCATTTGAAAGTCCTGCCTGCAGGCCAGCAGTTTACCGGAGAGGAGACTGCTTTGCTGGCTTTCAAGGCAAATTTCTCCTACTTGAGCTGGGATCTCTCCACAAAGATCTTCTGAGAAAGAAACATGGAGGAGAAGATGAAAGAAGAAATGGCCAGTTCTCAGGTAAGCCTTGTGGCCCTGGCCCGAGGCCCTGTTGTCCTTTTCACTGAAAATTTCAAGCATGTGGAAATTGTGGGGACCTGGGTGTCTCTGCCAGTTGAGCATCGGATTCTCCATTTGAGTTCAGGCTGTGATCCCAGGGACCTGTGATCCAGCCTTGAGTCAGGATTCCTGCTGCATGTGGAGCCTAGTGAAGATTCTCATTCTCTTCCTCTGTTTCTCACCCTCAGTTTGCATTTTTTTCTTCCTCCCTCCCTCTTTCTCTCTTGCTCTCTGTGTCCTCCCCAAAGAATGAAACAATAAAAACCTTGCAGACAACCTGGCTCCATGAGTACCTGACAACATCCGTATTGACCTTGTAATAAGAGACCACGTGGCTGCACTGCATGTTTGTGTGTGACCATATCTGGGAGCACAACATATATAAAAAACTATGCCAAGTGGTGTTCCGGGCTCAGTTCTTTGGGGACGAACCCAGCTGAGAGGGGCCAGGAGGAATAAAGTTGTTTCCTGGGAAGAAAAGCCTCAGTATGAGAATCCTGCTACAAAAGAAATTAAAAAAAAAAAAGTTTGTTTTTTTTTTGTTGTTGCTTCTGATGGCTCTGATTTATGCTTTCACCTAATTTTTAAGATTCTCAGAAATGATATTCAAGGTCAGGTGTTTAAAACAGTCCTCCTCTGTACCCCAGAGACTTCTCTCCCTTCTCTCCAACCTGGCTTCCATTGGGCAACAACACTTGTCACTTTGAATTAAATTCCTGCCCGTATTGAAAATAGTCCCTTCGTGACGGGTTCAGACGGGAGGGTATGCATCCCAGTTTCCTGTTGCTGATGGAATCTGGTCCTGGGGTTGCACTCAAGGAGAACCGTTCCCGTTTGAGTCTGAAATCAACGCTTTCACTGCTCTGGGAGAATGGGATTACGAAAATGCACAAATACATAAGATGGCTATGAGGCACAGATTGCCCTAGAATGTTCCTGCTCCTTAGAATGTGGAAAGGATACTTGAAAACATTCTAGATACTACAAGATATGGAAACTCTATGTGATTGAAGGGTGTATAAATCCACTGTATCCTTAAAGTTGTTTATATTCTGATATACTGCTTGGGGGTCCAAAGAATGCACGGGTGACCCTGAGTCCAGAGGGTGCCTGAGGCAGTGCGATCAATTTGTTTCTGTTATCTGTTATTATCTTATTTTACGGGGCTTTATGCTCTCTTCCATATTTCTCTCCTGTAATGTTCATATTTTCCTTCTAATCAGGTGAAATGATTTTACGAAGATTCCCTGAGTGATTTCCAAACACCATCATATTTAAACTGGAGTCTTGTTTCTCCCCATTTCTCTTTCCCTCTAGTTTTTTTTTAAGTTTATTTCTTTTGAAGGAGACAGACTAGGAGCAGTGGGGTTGCAGATAGAGTGCATGAATTCCAAGCAGGCCCCACAGGGTCAGTGCAGAGCCTGAATTCCGGGTTAATCTCCCAAAACCATGAGACCTTGACTTGAGCTGAAATCAAGAGTCAGACGGTTAACTGACGGAGCACACAGGCACCCTGGTTTGGACATTTTTGGTGAGGAGAACAAAGGCAAAAGAAATGTAGATAAAATCCAAATTCCTTTCAGCTTGCAACCCACTGGGAAATACTGGAGACTGGCAGAGGAGGAGATGGCTCAAGGAATGTACAGCTGCTTTAAGGTTAATGCTTTTCGAGAGGCAAGAAGCTAGCTTCGCTTGACCGTAGCCAGACTCTCAGGATCCACTGAGTTTTCTTTTCCTATGAAAATCACTTGGGAAACTTCTATGTCCACCCCACAGCTTAAAGTATATGATCAATGGCTCCTCACAATCACACTGCCGCTCCTTCTATCCACAGACCTTGTCCCTGTGCTTTAATAAGGTCAGTCTCGCTCACCCAAAAGGCCTCAAGGATACTTTCTTGAGCATTTATTTATTTCTGGCCCATCTGAGGTCACTTTTCGTGGGGCAGTGAAGGTTCTCACTTCCTTGTAGTAGCTGTAGTGACCTCCGGGAGTAGAGGTTCTGAGCCAGTCAGACCTTCATCCCATAGGTTTTTATTTTCTTTGTAGTTATGATGCAGACATACTCTTGTTTGTACTTCTTTGTGTTTTCAGAAAGTGATGAATCACTTATTTACCATGTTTAAGCACCTTAAAATCCTGAAGTACCAGAGAGCACAAATGATGATTGAAACAAGGCACCCTTTTCAATGAGGGGCGTCTGAGTTACTTGTGCCTTCACTCAGTTTCAGTGCAGATCATGATCTCGAGGCTTATAAGACAGAGCCCAATGTCAGGCTTCATGGTAACCTTAGGATGGCTCTTGGGATTCTCTCTCTCTTTCTTCTTTCCCTTTCTTGCGTGAGGAATCTTTCTTTCTCAAAATAAGTAAGCACTTTTAAAAAGTCTCTCAAGGTGCCAGGTGAATTTGTTAGTTAAGATGGTTAAGTATCTGATCCAGGCACCACGCTCATTAAGACGGGTTTTTAGGGGGGCCTGGGTGGCTCAGTCAGTTAAGGCCCCTAATTCGGCTCAGGTCAGATCTCACGTTTGTGGGTTCGAGCCCAGCATCAGGCTCTGTGCTGACAGCTAGGTCAGAGCCTGGAGCCTGCTTTCGATTCTGTGTCTCCTTCTGTCTGCCCCACCCTCTCTCATGCTCTGTCTCTCTCTCTATCGAAAATAAACAAAACATTAAAAAAAAACCAAAAAAGCCTGTTTTTAGTCACCCTGTTAATTTTCTATTCTATCACTTCTTGTCTTATATAACTACCTGCAAACGGTATGGATGTGGGCCGGGAAGGTATAAAGGTAGATTGGTTTTGTCTGCACACCTTCTGAGCATCATTCTCAGGTTTGACACCAATATGAACATTGATTTAGGGTCCGTTGGGTGTATTAACCTGTGTGTCCTTTTACAGGAAGTGACTGTAGGTCAGTTTACCTGAGTTAAAATCGGATCTGTACCGTGTACCGGATGCTTGACAAAAGATTCACGAAAAATAGAAGAATCATGTGTTCTCTTAGATTAGTATACTTTGTTTTCCATGAGTTTATGAGAAACTGTCAGCTGCTCTCTACTAACCAGGAAATGCTTTTAAACCTTGCTGCCTTTCTAGCTAGTCTAGGACAACTTGTAATTGCTATGATCCCATTCAGTTCCAAGTCCTCCAAGGGTTCTTGTCATTGAATTCTTCCTCTTTGTTATTGAAATATGTATCCCTTGACTCAAAGACTACTGCCATGATAGAAATGTGGACACCGACCTTTCCCAGAACTCCTGAACAGAATCAGCATTTTAATAAGATCTCCATTGCACTGCTGTGAATTCTGATTCATGTTAGAATATGCTAAGTATATTAGTAACTCATCAAAACTTTCCATTAAGAAAGAGACACCACATGAACCATTCAGTTGAGCTTCCAAGTTCAGCTCAGGACATGATCTCTCAGTTTATGAGTTTGAGCCCTGTGTTGGGCTCTGTGCTGACAGCTCAGAGCCTGGAGCCCGCTTTGGAATCTCTGTCTTCCACTCTCTGCTCCTTCCTTGCTCATAGTCTGTCTCTCTCTCCTTCAAAAATAAAGAGATAATCGCAAAAATAGTTTAATACAATAGACACATATACTGTCTTTCAACACTAAACAGTCACAAAATTTTTTTACAAATAGACACCACCTGGGCCATTGATGTAAATGCAGAATGCAAAAGTGTGTATGTCTAGGGGGTGCCTGGCTGACTCAGTCAGTTAAGGGTCTGCCTTTGGCTCAGGTCATAATCTCATGGTATGTGTTGACAGCTCAGAGCCTGGCGCCTGCTTCGGATTCTGTGTCTCCCTCTCTCTCTGACCCTCCCCTGCTTGCGCTTTCTCTCTTTTTCTATAAAAAAATAAATAAAGTGTGTATGCCTGGTTTGAAGCCTTTATTTTACAAATTTTCTTGAATAAACCAATATTTATATCGTTTTAGAATTCAAAGTTAAAGAACATATCAGAGCATAATACTGTGTCCCCAATCGTCTTACTGCAGAAAGTAAGAAATTCATCTAAGCCAAACCCAGTACTCCTAATATAACTGAATGAACAGGAGTTTAGTCCTTGTTAAATCATAAAAATTCTACCAGGCAGGAATGTCAGACAAAGGAAAATTTATTTGCAAGAAATAAGGAGATCACAAGGTATAACTCAAAAATTGAGAGTCACAGAGGAAGGGGAATGGTTTCCTTTTTTTTTTTTATTATTACCTTTATTTGAGAGATAGAAAGGGTGGAAGAGGGACAGAGAGAGAGGCACAGAAAGAATATCAGGCAGTCCCTGCACCATCAACACTGATGTGGGTTCGAACTCACCAACTGTGAGATCATGATTTGAGGTGAAACCAAGAGGCAGAAGACTGAGCCATTGAGGCGCCCCAGAATGGTTTCCATGTATTTAGTGTTAGGGTGGATATTTACAAAGGGGATGCTGGGGATACAATTGCACTTGAGCTTTAAAAACACAGTTCTATACATTTTCTGTCTGTTACATAGTAAATGCAGTTGTGCTCCTCCTAGGGGCGTGATCTAAGTCTTCAAATGAGGTCAAAGGGAGTCCCTGGGGGTTCAGTCCCTGAAGCTTCCATCTCTGGATTTAGGCTCAAGTGAGGATCTCACAGTCTTGAGATCAAGCCCCGAGTCAAGCTCCTTCCTGAGCATGGAGCCTGAGCATGGAGCCCAGTTGGAATTCTTCTCTCTGCACCACCCATACTCGTGCTCTCTCTTTCAGGAAATAAGCATTTTTGAAAAGTAACTGTGTTCACTCCATGGTTTACTCTGATGTTCATCTGCATAGACGTGCCTCAGGGGCGAAGCCCGAATTGAGCCACGTCAGCTCTTCCCCAGTGCAGTCATCACCTTATGTATTTCCCTGACAGCACACTGAGATCATGGGTGTTTTTCCTGCAGTAAAAGGGAGGTGTCAATAAGAGGCTAAGTAAAATGAGGGACTGAGGTCTGTGGGCACATGCAGGTAAGCAGTGTGGATCGGGTCGCGGGGTCCAGCTGGTGACATGGTCTCCCTCCTGCATCTTAGGTACCATTAGGACCTCCTGCTGTGTCCACTTGGTCACTCTGGTGTTTGTTGCAGGGACTGCTGACCTTCAGGGTTGTGGCTGTCGAATTCTCTCAGGAGGAGTGGGGATGCCTGAACCACAGCCAGTGGGAACTCTACAGAAATGTGATGTTAGAGACCTATGGACACCTCGTCTTCTTGGGTGAGGCGAACTCCCTCTAGATTTCCCAAGCCCCACTCAAGGGTTTTGTTCCTTCCTGTGGAGACTGTCTCTTAGAAGCTTTCTCTCACATGCCTGGAGTCCAAATCCCTACAGTAAAGAAAGAGGGAGGGGTTGGCAGATGTAGAGAAAAGTCTTTATGATGTTTCCTTTCAGGTGAGTTTTCCCTCCCTTAGAGTCACATCACTCCATAGATGGATGGCATTTCTAAATAGTGAGTGGCATAAAATGATATTTCCGTCTTCCATATGAATTTCTACGCATGTTGGTCATGGTAAGACTCAGAAGTGAAGATCAGGATGTGAAACTTGGAAATCCATCCTGTGTGTTCCAAAGGGGCTGTTGGGCAACAGCATTTGGGCATGATTTTCCAGATATCCAGAATGTCCTCCTTTCTCTACTGGGTCCAATCCTGGGTTGAAAGGTAGAATCTCCAGCAATACCCTATTCTTTTTTTCTAACAAACAGGTCTTGTGTGTCAAAGCCAGACCTGGTCATCTTTTTGGAACAAAAGACGGAGCTATGGGATGTGAAGAAAAAGGAGACTGTAGCCTCATACCCAGATAGATGGGAATGAATGAGTCACATGACAGAGGTGAGGTCCAAATGTAAAGGATGAAGAAAGACCGAACCAGGTGATTTGAGCAGCCACTCGGAAATGGAAATCAGTTTGTAAAACCTAGTTTTATGTCAATACGTTTCACAGAGGCACATCTGCTTTCCAATACATCACACCCTCAGAAATCTCTAAGGGTTCTCCTTCAGATCCACTTAAAGTTCCTTCAGGTCCTCAGTGAAGGCCTCCATAATCTCATTGGCTCTCCATTGCTTTGAGGGCTTGGGGTATTCTCTGTTTTCTGCGGAAGTCTATATTCGTTCATTTCTGGGTGTTTGCCTTGAGTGAGAAGTACGTCAGGGTAGCAGTAGGCATATTGGGATTTGGTGCAGAAATTCCTGGAGCACTTGGGACAGAGCCCATCTAAATTCTGCTTAATGCTTTCCAATATATGGAGGCTTTAATCCTAATTCTACAAAATTATGACGCACCACTTTCATCAGTTGATAAAGCCCCTCCCTAAAATGAGAAAATCTAACCCTTTCCTTCACTTCAAAAGTTCCATTTTGGGGGCACATGTGTGGATCAGTTGCTGAAGGATCTGACTTCAGCTGACGTCATGATCTCACAGTCAGTGAGTCTGAGTCCCGCACAGGCCTCAGTGATGGTAGCACAGAGCAACCTTGGAATCCTGTCTCCCTTTCTCTCTGCTCCTCCCCTACTTGGTCTCTCTCTCAAAATTAATATAAGTAAACTTACAAAAAGTAAGAAAAGTTCATTTTTGATGGTATTAACTAAAATACAAAATTTCCACTCTATTTGTTCCATTCCTCATTCACAAAATAACTTAAATCTCTTCTTATTTTCCTGGAATTTCTACATAAATTAATGTGACAAGGGAGATAGAACATTTAGAATTCAAAACATGAAGCCTATAAGAAAATCTCTATTCATTTTTTCTTAATCATTGAATCATTTTATAATTTTGTCATGTGGAATAGGAAGTTCCTGTGACTTTGTCATATATGTTTTCACATTCTGAGTAGTTGTATATGAGATGACATTACGATTAATTGTATCAAAAACTTTTAAATATTGTTTGTAATGTTTATTTTGAAAGATAGAGCAGGCATTGAGGACTGAAATGAGGGACACACCAAATTTGAAGCAGGATGCTGGCTCTGAGCTGTCAGCACAGAGTCCTCCCCAAGGCTCCAACTCCTAGACTCTGAGATCGCGCCGTGAGCCCAAGTCCGACGCTTCACCTACTGAGCCACCTACCCACCTCTGTAGCTCTAAGACTAAAATCTCACTGTGTATCCATGAAAGAAGGCCTATTTTGATTTATTAACTGGTTTCCATGCAGAGGAAAATTGCAATGTATATTTATCAGTATCAACCCCGGAAATCTCTAATGAAAGCCCTTTGTATTTAGCACTTAAAAGACATTATTACACAGAATTTAAGGGTATATCTCAATTTTCAGAATCAAGCAAGCAAAAACGTTCATTTCTTTTGAGGTTTTCTTTTTCCTATTTACTTTAAGAGATGGAGAGATAGAGTGGAGGAGGGGCAGAGAGACAGGAGACAATTCCAGGCATGCTCCACACTGTCAGTGCAGACAGAGATGTGGGCTGGAGCTCACAAATGATGAGATGACGACCTGAGCTGAAACCGA
>PISW01013925.1:0-23579 GCA_004023785.1 Mungos mungo
CCTGTTAGACCTATGAGTGCGAACATATGGTTTCTGTCCTTCTCTGCCTGACTTATTTCACTTAGCATGACACTCTCAAGGTCCATCCACTTTCCTACAAATGGCCATATGTCATTCCCTCTCATTGCCATGTAGTACTCCATTGTGTATATATACCACATCTTCTTGATCCACTCATCAGGTGATGGGCATTTAGGCTCTTTCCATGTTTTGGCTATTGTTGACATAGCTGCTATGAACATTGAGGTACATGTGCTCCTATGCATCAGCATTTCTCTATCTCTTGGGTAAATCCCTAGAAACCATATTCTTACAGTAAAGTTAGAAGAGAATATTAAGAAAAGTCGAGAGAAAATACATTTACAGTAGTATACTGTATTTATGGGAAAAAATCTGCAAATAAGGACCTACATAGTTCAAATCCGTGTTATTCAAGGGCCAACTATACTTTGATTCTATGTTTAATTCTTTAGGTTCATTCTATTTGGGCTCCTTTGAATTTCATCAATATTGATGTCCATTTCCTTATCCAGATTTAGGAAGTTTTAAGTCATCATTTCATTTTTTTAAATTTTTTATAGTTTTTTATTTTTAAGGCAGAGAGAGAGAGGGAGACACAGGATCTGAAACAGGCTCCAGGCTCTGACCTGTCAGCACAGAACTTGATGCTGTAAAGACACGAGTCTAAACCAAACAGACGCCATGACAAGCTTTAAGTTCCCCCTCTGATCTAGAAGGCCTAGGTTTCAGTTCCCCGAAACTAACAGGCAGTTACACACTGCCTAGAGCAAGAGAGACCACCTTCGCAGCACCCAATCAGGGAAGGCCAGCTACCACTCTCCACATTCCTAAGGGTGAGGCCTGCAGACGGGAACTTTAGATAGGACCCTGTTACCTAATGTTAAAGTTAACCCGATAGTCTCGCCCTGTAATTGGTTGATTTTAAAGGTACTCTAAATGTCGTAATTGGATCTCACCAAAAGTGACGAATACTCTAGAAAATGTGAATGGTTAAACCTGCTGTCAATAATATTGTATAATAATGATTGGATCACTGTACCTATGTCACAATTTCCTGTAACTCCCCCTTCTCAAACCCCATAAAAACCCTGCTCAGCCCGTTTGGGGCTCTCAGCATGGGATCCACTGTGCTGGTAAAGTCTATCAGACTGAGTTTAGGCCCGGCCAGCCTAAACCCATAATAAAGCCCTTTACTTTTGCATGCATGACTCAGTCTCCCCAGCGGTCTCTGGTTTGGGGGGACAATAATGAAATCTTGGGAATAACAATGCAGGGCTTAAATCCACAAAACCATGAGATTATGACCTGAGCCAAAGTCATAACTGACTGAGCCACCCTGGTACCCCAAGTCATCATTTTTTTAAACAAGCTTTCTCTACCTTTCTCCCTTTTTCTTCTGAACTCCACTAACGCATATTAATCATTAATGTTGCCGTATAAATCCTTTAGGCTTTTTTCATTCTTTCTTTTTGCTCCTCTGACAGGGTAATTACAAATGACTTATCTTCAAATTCATTGATTCTTTCATCTGCTTAGTCAAGTCTACTATTAAACCCATCTACGGAATTTTTCAGCTATATTCTTCAGCTCCAGAACTTCTGTTCAGTATTGTTTTGTTTTTACATTTATTCATTTTTGAGAGATAGAGAGAGAGAGAGAGAGAGAGAGAGAGAGAGCAGGGGAGGGGCAGAAAGAGAGGGAGACAAAGAATCCAAAGCAGGCTCCAGACTCTGAGCTGTCAGCACAGAGCCCAACACAGGGCTTGAACCCCCAAACCACAAGATCATGATCTGAGCTAAAGTCGGATACTTAACTCATTGAGCCACCCAGGGTGCCCCTCAGTTCTTTTTTCATTGTCCCTTTTGGTTGATATTTTCTTTTTTCATGTATCATTTCCCCAATTTACTTTAATCCTCTGTGTTTTCTTGTAACTCAGTAAACTTCTTAACTTTTATTCTTTGTCAGACAATCCATAAATGTCCATTTCTTTAGGGCCAGTTAACAAACAAGTATTTTGTTCCTTTGATTGTTTCCCTCATTCTTCAAGGTCCTTGCACCTTTGTGCTGGTTTCTGTGCATTTGAAGAAACATCCAACTCCCCCCAAGGCTTTTGAACTGGCTTTGACATGGAAAAATCTTCACCAGTTAGCCCAGCGTGAAATCCTAGGAGCCTCTCACACAGCAAGTACCCACCCAGTTTCCTTGGTTTTTAACTGTTCCCAACACAGTATGCCAATTCCAGTAGTTTTCCTGGTAAGACAGAGACTAGCCCCTTAGACAGTACACTGAGAGTCTGCGATTCTGGAGGCACACTCCACTCCTTTCTCTCCTTTCTGGGGAAAAAGCCTCAGTTTCTGTGCTTTTTCTCAAATCTAGAGCTGTATCAGGCAACAGCCTGCTGCGTGTCCCTCTTACTTTGTTCCCAGCTGCCCAAGCAACAGAACTATGCTGATTCCATCAGCACTTGGAGATGAGACAGAATCTAGTCTCTCCGACAGTGTACCAAAAGGCTAGGGAAGTCCGACAGATGCCTTACTCTCTCTTCCCCACCCCAACAAACCTCAAGGAATAAGGCACAGGCTGAGGCAATGTCTTGGGGTGGAGAAGTGCCTGCGTGAGGGAGAGAATGCAGGTAACATGTAATTGCTCTTCTCACCTGTTTCAATGCAGTGTTCTCAGTTTTGTGCTTGTCTTGGACTGCACCTTCTCAGTTGGAATCTGGACTTATAAGACAGTGTTTCAGTGTGAGAACTGGGACTTTCCAATCCACCATATTGATGACACCACTCCACCTTTATACTAGTTCTTGAATTTTTGATTTGAGACACAATCTTTTTACTTCTTACTCATCTCCTCCCAATATAGATATACCTTGAATCCAATGTTCAGAGAAACAGTTTTGAAGTGGATTCTCTAGAATAGGAAATCTCAAGAGACTTGAGCTCCCATACACCCACAATCAATACAGAATCACGTATGAAATCCTAACATGTCATGATTTAGTCAAGTTAACTAATGAGATAGAGAGAAATGATAATAAAGCTCTTCTCCCTTTTGAAAAATTTTTACATTGTCATTTTATTTTTGCTCAATATTTTGTTTACTATTAACTCTTGTATTACTGGTCTATATGTTTAGACCTATCCGGTCAAGAATATTTCAATCTGAAAACACATGTCCCATGAGTTTGAAAATTTCTTGAAGTACTTCTTTAATAATGTCCATTTCCTTTTCTCTAATTCTGAAATTGCTAATAACTATTGGGCAAGCACCTATACTGATTCTTTAATGTTCTTTTTCCTTTTTGCTCTTTTTACTACCTTTTCCCTCCCATTTCTGGAAGATTTATTCAGCTTTATCTTCCATGCCCTTTAGTACACTCTTTGTTTTGATAATCATATTTAATGTCCATGTGCTCTTTCTCATTATTGGCCTCCTAGTTGTTTCTTGCATGCAGAGTCTCTTGTTTGCCTTAAGATAGTTATTACCAGGGTTTTTCTTTGTTTTCTTTGGCATTGTTTGTCTTGTCTAAGTTCGATTTTTGCTACTTTTGTATCTTGTCTTTTGTGTTGGTTTTCCTCAAATGTATTATAATCCTTTGTTATCCATCTATATTTAAGAGTGAGGCACTAAAAAAGATTGTGGGTAATTTCCTTGACCTGGAGAATAACCTTGCCAAGAAGAGATCTTTTGTTCTAGGTCCTGAATGGGGGACTTATTGTGTTTTTTGTGGGGTTTTTTTTTTTTATCTCTCTGTTCCTTCTCTAGATCAGCTCAATTTCTCCAGAGAACAATTCTTATGGGTAGGATAATGCACAGCTTCCAGCAATCCTGGATCTGAACAACGAAATTGTTTAGAAGAATGGGCTTTCATTTATTTCCCTAGTTTTCAGCATAACTCTAACCCTAATATGCCTGAGGTCTCAAAGTCCAGAGTCTACATGTTTCAATTTCACAAGACAATAAAACTGGTGCTTCCTGCCTTGAAGAAAGGAGGACCAGGGAGTTTATATGCTCTTTATATAGACTTTACTTCAATTTTCCTGTTTTAGCATTATCTCTCACTCTCACTCCAACCAATAGATATCATTGTGTCATTTGGTCCTAATATTTTCTAGATATTATGAATTTCAAACTTTCATCATTTTGCTTAGTTAACTATCACTTATCAACTGACTTTATTTACATCATTCAAAAATCTACTAAAATCCCTTATCCATAGTCATCTTTTCTCCTGTTGTCATTACCCATAAGTACTTACACTTAAAAACATCCTTTACAGATTGCATGGCAGAGAAGTAAGGAGCTCAGTACTTTTTCGCCAGCCTGCATCTCTAAAACCAGGAAGGACTGAAGCCATAAGACACTGAACTGCAAGAGTCTGGGAGGAAAAGATACAGAGTCCACTAAGAAGACAGCCTCACAGGTGCATGATTGTGAACTGGGGAAGATAAAAATGGGCCAAGACCCAGAATCACAGAGGGGAGGGAGCCCCCTCCATGGAGAGCTGCAGAGATGAGAGTAAGAGAAAGAACAGCTGAAACTGCTATAAACTGTCTCTGGAGAAGAGAAAAACCCCGAACCGGGATGGAGAGAGATCCTATCTGTAACCGCACGGTGTTCAGAGAGAGATTTGTTCTCTCGCTGTGGCACTTTCCCTGGGCTAGGCGCCCCAACCCCAGGTGGCACCTGGAGAAACTGCTCCCCTACTCCCCCTACTGGATCCCAAGCTAGGAAGCCACCCAACCTGCGGGAGGACATTTCAGGCGGTTTCATCAGAGTGCATGGACTAAGATCTAGAAATGAGGCAAGGCTTGGGAAATACAACTCAGCCCACCTTGGCTACGTCCGCGGCACAGGGAGATCTGACCCAAAAGAGTGAGTTGCAATGTTTGGTTCGAGAAGGGACTGGGGTGCCACCATTTTTCTCCCCACACCAATCAAGGTGAGGCCTCAGAGAGCAGCACAGGGCACTCTCAGTGAAGGCGAGACCTGCCTACACCAAGCCATGCCCATCTGCACTGGACAGCTGCCTTTTTTGTTTTCCGGGGCCCAGGCAAGACCAACACTGATGCATTGCTGTGATTAACTCTAGATCAATTCTTGCTATTCAGATATATTTCCCCTTATCTCATTCTTATCTCTCCCCTCCACTGAACTGGGCACTCTGGTCATTGGTTTACTTAAACAGTCACATTTAATCCATTCTCTTAATGCATATTCTACACCTCCGTTGCTACCTTCCTTTCTTCTCTCTATGGAATAATCAGACTATATAGTTTCTTTGGGTAACATTATCTTCATTTTTTTTCTCCTTGCCTTCTCCCATATTCTCCTCTTTCTCTCTCTGAATTAAGCCTTTTAGTTTCTCTGCCTAGTAATGTTTTGCTTCCTCCCCACCCGTCACTTCTCTCTTTGTATATGCTCCTCCATCAGCACTGCCTCCACCCTGCTCTTTATATTTAGCTGGGATTTCTGGTTTTATGCAATTAGACTGTCCTCTGTCTTTGTTTTTGTTCCCTTTTTTCTCCTCACTTGTAGTTTGCTTGTTTGTTTGACTTGTCTGTGCCTTGGAGTGCTTTTGTTCCCTGTGTGTTTGTCTGTCTGTTTTCCTTTTCAGGGCTACTTCAAGAAACAAGCCAAAGTACAAATGGTAGAAGGTCCCAAATTTCAATGAGTAGGGAAATAAAATAACCAAAGACACAACAAGAGAGACCGAGGAACACCATTAAAAGAACACCTCCTGAACGAACAGGCCCTGGACAGTCAATAAGCCTCCTTTAATACAGCAATACGACAGGCGCGGAGTGCATAACAAGCTTTTAAAACTGACAAGAGACAGAAAGCTAGCCAAAATGAAAAAATGGAAAAACTCTCCTCTAAAGAAATTCCAGGAAGAAATCACAGCTACAGAATTCCTCAAAACAGATATGAGCAACAAAATGGAGCAATACTTTAGAACAATTGTCATAAAATAAATCACTGGGCTTGAAAAAGGCATGGAAGATATCAGAGAAACTATTGCTACAAAGACTATGGACCTTAAAAATAGTTGTGATAAATTAAAAAACACTATAAATGAGGTGCAGGATAAAATGGACCTTCAGCCACTGCATGGACTACAGAGGTAGAGGGGAGAATAGGTGAATTAAAAGACACAATTATAGAAAAAGAGGAAGCTGAGAAAGAGGGAGATAAATTGATCCAGGAGCACGAAAGGAGAATTTGAGAACTGAGTGATACAATCAAACAACAATATCCATATCATAGGAATTCATGAATAAGAAGACAGAAAGGGGCTGAAAGGGTACTTGAACAAATTATAGCTGAGACCTTCAACAATTTGGGGAAGGAAACAGACAGTGAAATCCAAGAAGCACAGAGAACTCCCCTCAGACATAACTTGAATCAACCTTTGGCATGACATATCATAGTGAAACTGGCAAAATAAAAAAATAAAGAGAGAATTCTGAAAGCAGCTAGAAAGAAAAGGGAAACCTATCAAAGTGGTTACAGACCTATCTACTGAAACTTGGCAGCCCAGAAATGAATGGCAGGAAATCTTTAATGTGATGAACAGAAAAAATCTGTAGCCAAGAATCCTTTATTCAGCAAGCCTGTCACTCAGAATAGAAGGAGAGATAAAGGTTTTCCCAAATAAACAAAAATTGAAAAAATTCATCACCACTAAACCAGCCCTACAAGAAATCCTAAGAGGGACTTGATGAGGGAAATGTTGCAAGGAATGCAAGGTACCAGAGACACCACTACAAGCATGAAACCTACAGAGAACACAATGACTCTAAACCCATATTTTTCAATAATAACACTGAATGTAAATGGACTGAATGCTCCAGTAAAACACACAGGGTAGCAGAATGGGTAAAAAACAAACTCCATCTATTTGCTGTCTACAAGAGACTCATTTTAGACCTGAAGACACCTTCAGATTGAAAGTAAGGGGATGGAGAAATATCTATCATACAACTGGAAGTCAAAAGAAAGCCGGAGTAGCCATCTTATATCAGACAAACTGGACTTTAAAGTAAAGGCAGTAACAAGAGATGAAGAAGGGCACTATATTATATAGGGTATGTCGATCAGGAAAAACTAACAATCATAAACATCTACACACCAAATTCGGAAGCATCCAAACAGTTAATTAAAACAGTTAATCACAAACAGAAATAATCTTATTGATAAGAATCTGCTAATTTCAGGGGATTTTAACACTCCACTTATAGCAATGGATAGATCAACCAGACAGGAAACCACTAAGGAAACAATGGACCCGTATGACACATTGAACAGGTGGATTTGACAGACATATTTAGAACTCTACATCCTGAGGCTATGGAATTTACCTTCTTCCCGAGGGCACATGGTATATTCTCCAAGACAGACCACATACTGGGCCATAAAGCAGCCCTCAATAAATATAAAAGAATTGAGATCATACCATACACACTTTCAGACCACAATGCTATGGAACTTGAAATCAATCACAGGAAAAAGTCTGAAACCCTCCAACAATATGGAGAGTAAAGACCACTCTACTAATTAACAATTGGGCCAATCAGGCAATTAGAGAAGAAATTTGAAAATATATGGAAACAAATGAAAATGAAAATACAACAATCCAAAATCTCTGGGATGCAGCAAAGGCAGTCCTAAGAGGAAAGTATATTGCAATCCAGGCCTATTTCAAGAAACTAGAAAAAGCACAAATTCAAAATCTAAAACTGCACCTAAAGGAACTAGAAGGAGAGCAGCAAGAGCACCCCACGCCCAGCAGAAGAAGAGAAATAATAAAGATCAGGGCAGAAATAAACAATATAGAATCCAAAAAAAACAGCTGAAAAGATCAATGAAACCAAGAGTTGGTTTTCTGAAAAATAAACAAAATTGATAAACCTCTAGCCAGGCTCCTCAGAAAGAAAAGAGAGAACACCCAAATAGACAAAATCACGAATGAAAAAGGGTATATTACAACCAACCCCTCAGAAAAATTATATGCCAACAAACTGAACAATCTAGAAGAAATGGGCAAATTCCTAAACATACATGCACTACCAAAATTCAAACGGGAAGAGATAGAAAACCTGAACAGATCCATAACCAGTGGAGAAATTGAATCAGTTATCAAAAATCTCCCAATGAATAAGAGACCTGAGCCAGATGGCTTCCCTGGAGAATTCTACCAGACATTCAAAGCAGAGTTAATACCCATTCTTCTCAAGCTATTCCTAAAAATAGAAATGGAAGAAAAACTTCCAGACTCACTCTATGAAGCCAGCATCACTTTGATTCCCAAACCAGAGCCCCAGTAAAAAAAGAGAAGAACTACAGGCCAATACCCTTGATGAATAGAGATGCAAATATACTCAACAAGATACTAGCAAATAGAATTCAACACCATATAAAAAGAAATATCCATCATGATCAAGTGGGATTCACTCCTGGGTTACAGGGTTGGTTCAATATTTGCAAATCCATTAATGTGATAGATCATGTTAACAAAAGAAAAGATAAAAACCATATGATCCTGTTTACAGATGGAGAAAAAGCATTTGGCAACATATAGCATCCTTTCTTAATGAAAACCCTCAATAAAGTCAGATAGAAGGAACTTACTTAAACATCATAAAAGCCATTTATGAAAAGCCAACAGTAAATATCATCCTCAATGGGGAAAAACTGAGAGATTTCCTCCTGAGATCAGGAACATGACAGGGATGCCCATTCTGACCACCACTGTTTAACATAGTGCTGGAAGTCCTAGCATCAGCAATCAGAAAACAAAAGGAAATAAAAGGCATCAGAATTGGCAAAGAAGAAGTCAAACTTTCACTTTTCGCAGATGACATGATACTCTACATGGAAAACCCCATAGACTCTACCAGAAGCCTACTAGGACTGAACCATAAATTCAGCAAAGTTGCAGGGTACAAAATCAATGTACAGAAATAGGTTGCATTTTTATACACCAATAGTTAAGCAACAGAAAGAGAAATCAAGAAACTGATCCCATTCACAATTGCACCAAAACCCATAAAATATCTAGGAATAAACCTAACCAAAAATGTAAAAGATCTGTATGATGAAAACTATAGAAAACTTATGAAAGAAATTGGAGATGACACAAAGACATGGAAAAACATTCCATGCTCATGGATCAGAAGATTAAATATTGTTAAAATGTCATTACTACCCAAAGCAATCTACACATTTAATGCAATCCCAATCAAAATTAAACCAGCATTCTTCACAAAGCTGAACAAACTATCCTAAAATTTGTATAGATCCACAAAAGACCCTGAATATCCAAAGTAATACTGAAGAAGAAAACCAAAACAGGAGGCATCCCAATCCCAGACTTTGGCCTCTACTACAAAGTTGTCACGATCAAGACAGTATGGTAATGGCACAAAAACAGACACACAGACCAATGGAATAGAATAGAGAACTCAGAACTGGACCCACCAATGTACGGCCAATTAATCTTTGACAAAGCAGGAAAGAGTATCCAATGTTTGTTTTCACAAACAGCCTCTTTAACAGATGGTGCTAGAAAAACTGGACAGCAACATGCAAAATA
This sequence comes from Mungos mungo, assembly GCA_004023785.1. NCBI lineage: Eukaryota > Metazoa > Chordata > Mammalia > Carnivora > Herpestidae > Mungos > Mungos mungo. The sequence goes on from PISW01013925.1 coordinate 9,620, forward strand.
ATGAAATTAGACCATTTTCTTACACCACACACAAAGATAAACTCAAAACGGATGAAGGACCTGAATGTGAGACAGGTAACCATCAAAACCCTAGAGGAAAAAGCAGGAAACAATCTCCTTGACCTCAATTACAGCAATTTCCTACTTGACACATCCCCAAAGGCAAGAAAATCAAGAGGAAAAATGAACTATTGGAACCTGATCAAGGTAAAAAGCTTCAGCACCACAAAGGAAACAATCAAAAAAAACTAATAGGCAACCTTCAGAATGGGAAAAGATAGTTGCAAATGACACATCAGATAAAGGGCTAGTATCCAAAATCTACAAGGAACTCACCAAACTCCACACCTGAAAAACGAATAATGCAGAGAAGAAATGGGCAGAAGACATGAATAGACACTTCTCCAAAGAAGACAGTCAGATGGCCAACAGAAACATGAAATGACACTCAGCATCACTCATCATCAGGGAACTACAAATCAAAACCATACTGAGATACCACCTCACACCAGTCAGAGTGGCTAAAGTGAACAAATCAGAGATTATAGATGCTGGTAAGGATGTGGAGAAATGGGCACCCTCCTACACTGTTGGTGGGAGTGTAAACTTTTGCAGCCGCTCTGGAAAACAGTGTGGCGGTTCCTCAAAAAATTAACAATAGAACTCCTCTATGACCCAGTATAACACTGCTAGGGATATAACCAAGGGATACTGAAGTGCTGATGCATAGGGGCACATGTACCCCAATGTTCACAGCGGCACTTTCAAGAAAAGTCAAATCATGAAAAGAGCCTAAATGTCCATCCACTGATGACTGGATCAAGAAGACGTGGTTTATATATACAATGGAATACTATATGGCACTGAGAATGAATGAAAGAAATCTGGACATCTGTAGCAATGTAGATGGTTCTCGAGGGTGTCATGCTAAGTGAAATAAGTCGGGCAGAGAAGGACAGATACCCATATGTTTTCATTTATAAGTATAACAGGAGAAACTTAGGAGAGGACTATGGGGGAGGGAAAGGTGGGAAAATAGTTGGGGAGAAGGAGGTAAAGGATGAGAGACTCTTGAATACTGAGAACAAACTGAGAGTTGATAGGGGAGTGGCAGGGGGGAAGGGCATGGAGGAAGGCACTTGTCAGGATGAGCACTGGGTGTTACATGGAAACCAACTTGACAATAAAAAAAATAAAAAATGAAAAATCCTTTATTGTTACATTAGCAAGATTTTGTAAGGAAGTACAAATCAATACTTATGCTCAACCTATCATATTTAATCCAAGTTCCTACTGTTATAATTTCAAATTTTCTTTACCTGAGCTAATGCTATGATGCTCTTTGATAATATATATGATTAAAAGTTCAAATTAATTATTTTAACAAAAGTCACTTAGAAATGTTTTTAGGAATCTAGACTTGCAGTTCAGTAGATGGTAAAAATCTAATAAAAAATATAGACTTGCATAGTACTGATGCCAACTAAGATTTGATTTTATGTTAATTAAATTAAAGCTAATAAATGTTTTATGTGATAAAATGAAAGATCTTTTCAATAAATCAACATTATCTTTTCTAAAATATTTACTGACTTACACAGTCAATTCATGGTGTACAACAACTAAAACAAATTTCGGGATTTTTAAAAACTACTTCCTAACATTACTTTCTTAACATAAACTTATTTATTCTTATGCTCAAGACATTAGTTTCCATTGCCTTGTAATTTAATATCATTCACTCATTTCCTCAAACTCATTTATTCAGTGTCTTTGTACACTAATATAAGAACTGTGTTAAGCATTTGAAAACATGTATCATATGATCTTTATCCTTACAATGTTCAACCAAAAAGGCAAAAGAACAACATATATAAATAACAAAATATAAATGCTTTTAAAGTAGAATTCAAGAAACTGTAGACCTACATGAGCAGAAAAGTTCTCTGTATATGATTTACTTAATGATATTTAATGAATCACAAAACCACAAATAACATCAATCTAAATATGCTTTATTATGTTCTTATCTCTGGGATAATTTCTCAAAATGGGGAAAAAGATGGTATAATTACCATAATACAAAATAGATGCATTAGAGGGCACCTGGGTAGCTCAACTGGTTAAATGTCAGACTTGATTTCAGCTCAGGTCATGATATCACAGTTTGTGAGATCAAGCCCCGCATCAGGCTCTGTGCTGATTCAGAGTCTCTTGCTCCCTCTCTCTGCCCCTCCCCTGTTCATGCTCTATCAAAATAAATAAACATTAAGAAAATAATAAAAAATAATAAATGCATTAGTATCTCAATATGTTACCCAAACCAGAAATCTACATAGGAATATAATTGACATCTTCTCATCTAATTTCAAATCAATAATGAGTGTAAGAAGCCATTCAATCCACTGAAACCAAAAAGAAAAAGAGAACTTCACCCCATATGACTAGAAATGTTTCTGATGGGACACCTCAGTGGCTGCGTTGGTTAAGCATCCAACTTCAGCTCAGGTCACGGTCATGCAGTTTGTGGGTTTGAGCCCTGCGTCAGACTCTGTGCTGACAAGCTCAGAGTCTGGAGCCTGCTTCAGATTCTGTGTCTCTGCCCCTCCCATGCTCATGCTCTGTCTGCCTCGGTTTCTCAATAATAAATAATTTTTTTTAAAAAAAATCAAAAAAAAAAAGAAAGGTTTTTGATAAACTCACTTAGGGGAACTATTCTGTGTAGCATGATCTACAAGCCATCCTGCCCACCAAGCCACCTCTCTCCATCCATCCTCAGGTGCAATAACAAATAAAGCAAATTCAGTGAATCAGGGCAATATCCAGGTAGGAATTCGTCACATCATTCAAAAGAGATCTGAAACTCATAAGTATATAAAATTCTCCCTCCCATCCCCACCCCGGGGCTCAGTTGGTTAAGCATCGGACTCCAGTTCAGAACATGATCTCATGGTTCATGAGTTTGAGCCACACGTCAGGGTCTGTGCTGAAAAGCTCAGAGCCTGGAGCCTCTTTCAGATTCCGTGTTTTCCTCTCTCTCTGTCTTTCCCCCACTCACAATCTGTCTCTCTTTCTCCCCCTCTCTCTTAAAAAGAAACATTAAAAAATTTTTAAATCCACCCATAAATTCCTGCTCCATAACTATAGCAAAAGAAGTAGGAATGAGTATTTCCAGTTTCATAATTTTCATTATGTCAAAACCTTTAAACTTAACAGTACTTTTATGATGCATTTTCCATGAAGACATGTATGCTTAATGATGGCTTTAAGAACTGTTGGTGACTCCTTCAAGACAACTATTTTGGTTCTCTTCATCCTTTACTCTGTTCCACTTACACAGCTTAGTACCTCTGGTAAAGGTAGTACATACCGTAATGTAGAACATTAAGTCAGTGCTACTCAAAACGCATAACAGTGAACTGGTTGTTACTGGTTTGCCATGAAATAAGGCAATATAACTAACAAGACTTTCTCAACAAAGGAAGCATAAGTTTTCATTTACATTCTGGCAATTATTCTTTATAATTTGCTACCAACACAGGTCTATAGAGCACACTTAGATATGCAGATCACCTTCCTAAAACATTCTCATAAATGCAAAAGAACAGAAAAGAAAGAACAAAAAGTATGTAAAAAAAATCAGAACTAGTAGCAAGTGCAATACATAAACAGATACAGATGTAATGGAAGAAACAGATTAACAAGTTCTGGATAAATCTGAATAAATAAGTAGCAACAAAGAAATGCAGTAAGTCAATTCCTGGGGTTCTTTGTCATTGTATGTTAATTACAAACTACAGCACCTTAAAGCAGAGCTACACAAAGTACAGGGCTGCGCATACTGTTAGATGAGTTCATAAAATTATTTACCTGATTTTAGTCAGCAAAATAATAGCAGTTTCTATTGTTCTATTCCAACCTTAAAATAATGTTCTAGACAAAATAATGTATTATAAAATTTAAAGTCAGGGTAAGTTTGTGTCTAAGGCAAAGGTAATGGACTTTGGTTATAACACATTTTTAGTTATTCACAGAAAAGCTGAGCAGTTCAAGGTCCTATAGTTTCTTAATTACTGATATTCTACAAAACTCCACGTTACTGTCTCTTAAACATTTATCATCCCACCTACTGAAGTAATGTTATCTTATGCATTCAAAGATAAAATACAGTGGTAGTATCTTATGACACTAATAATATACTAAAATGATAATTTATATATAACAGCAAGGCAATTGGATTTGTAAGGCTAATAAACAACAAGTGATAAACCAAAATGTGCTTCTGGCAGTAGTTCATAATAAAGTCATAAAATGAAAGGTGAACTCAAATATCTATAAGTCATAAAAAATAGTATTTTCTACAAAATCATAAGGAAAATATAATGTATACAAATGTTTTCTACTTGGTATTATTCCATTATGGAAATCAAAATTTTATTTTCAATAACAAACTTCTACTTAGAATTAGTAAAAACTGTTTTTACATCTTTTTCCAGAGATAAAGGAAAGAATTGTATTACTATGAATATACTCATCATAGTATTTAGCAAACTCTATTATAACTGTCAGTACAAACATTTTTCTGCCCAGACAGTACTCTTGAATAGCTAAGACAGAGCTATCTTTCGCTATCTTGTAGCACAGTGTCTGAAACTCAGATGACACTCAATTGGTATTTTTTGAATGAGTAAATGTAGTAGAAATAATCTGCTTCAGTGATGGCTATACATTTTTAAATCTCAAGGTCCGGCTTCCTTGCAACATTTGGTATCCTCTAGACATCTAGACCTAAAGGTAATAAGGTTCCGCTAGAAACTTTAAAAGGTCCTAGGAGCACCTGGCTGGCTCAGTCAGTAGAGCACATGACTCCTGATCTCAGGGTTGAGAGTTTGAGCCTATCATTGAATGTAAAAATTACTTAGGGATAAATCTTTAAAACACACACCCACACACACACACACACCCACACACACACACTTTTAAAAGATCCTAGAATTTTCATTAGTTATCTTAACTTAAATTCTGTATACTGGTTTTTGGGTGCCGTATATATTGCTTTATTTCAAAGTGATGATATAAAACAGAACTGATGTTTGAAAAAGAAATCAATAAGATGTTCAGAGCTAAGATACCAAGAGCTTAGACAGAGGGATTGGAAATTAAGGAAAAGAGGAATTACTGGATCTGAGTGACACAGTAGAAGAGAAAATGACTGAACTCTGAATTGATTTTCTGTTCAAAAAGAGACCAAACAGCATCTTGATTAACTTCAAGATGTAAAATTTAGAGAAAAGGAAGAAAATGGCATGCTTGTGGCAGTAAAATAGTTAAGCAGTAAAAAAAACTCACAGAAGTCATTAAGTTTTATAAATATACTGAATTTGAAGGGCATTACAGACATGAGTTAGAAATGCCATATGAATTGGATATAGGAAGATATATAAAAGAAAAAGTCCACATAAAAATATATAAAGTGGCGTTGAAACTTCATTCAAGCATAGTAAGAAAACTGCAAGTTAAAAACACTTAAGGATATCATTTTATACCATTCAGATAATGAAAAACCCAAAAGTTTGAAAACAATGTCACACCCAGGATGTGGGGAAAACAGGCATTTCTTACACCGCTAGTATAAATATAAGTTGGCAAAATTTGGTAACACCTATCACAATTACAGTTGTAAATAGAAGTGTATAAGTCTATTGCTATTTAACAAATCCTCCCCAAATTTAGCAGCTTATAATAACACGGAAGGACCAACATGTGTCACAACAATGAGGAGGAGCTCTACTACCCATTCCCCACTGAAATTGGTGAACATTACTTTAAAACAATCACTGACAACTTCTATAACGGCCCTAAGGGCAAACAGCTAATGAAATACCTTTTCAACAAAATCTACAAAACTTCAATAAGAAAGGTAACCATTTATGGAAATCAAAAGGGAAAGGATTGGGAAACTCACAAGTATGAGGAAATTAACACATTCATAAATAAACAATGGGTCAAAAAGGAAATCAAAAGAGAAATGAGAAAATACTCTGAGATGAGTGAAAAACACAAAATCTTGGAACATGAGATATAGCTAAAGCAGTGCATAGAGGAAAATTTATAGCTCTAAATATCTATATTAAGGAAGAAGAAAGGTCTGAAGTCAATAACCTAATGTTCCACAAATAGTGAAAAAATAAGAGCTAACTAAATCTAAAGCAAGCAAAAAGGAGGAATAATAAAAATTGGAGAAGATACTATTGAAACAGAGAATAGAAGAAAATTAATGAAAACAAGATGTTTCTTTAAAAAAGACTGAACAATAAAACTGACAAGTCTTTACCTATAAGAAAGAATTCTCGAATTATCAGAATCAGAAATAAAAAAGAGTATATTACTACCAACCTAAAAAAAACAAAAAGGATTCTAAAGGATACTATGAAAAGTTGTATGCCAGCAAATTAAATAACCTAGAAAAAATAGACAAATTCCCAGAAAGACACAAATTTCCAAAACTGGCTCAAGAAAAAAGTAGAAAACCTAAACCTACCTATTCAATTAGCAATAAAAAAAATTCACCACAAAGCCCAGGACTGGATCAGTTTACTGTTGAATTCTAACAAACATCTGAAGAACAACTAATTCTAGTACTTCAACACCTCCTCAAAAAAAAACAAAAAGAAAAGGAAACACATCCCAACTCACTTTATAAGGCCTATATTACCCTGATACAAAAAGCAAAGACATCACAATAAAACAAAACAAAACTATAGACTAATACCTCTTATGAATAAAGACACAAAAATCTTCAACAAAATACTAACAAACCAAATCCAATAACATATCAAAAGAATTATACATCATAACCAAATGAAATTTATCCCAGTAGTATAAAGTTGGTTTAACATCTGAAAATCAGTTAATGTAATACACTGTTCCAATAGAATGGAAAACAAAAGTCACACAATCGTCTCAATATATATAGAAAATACATTTGAAAAAATCCAACAACCTTTCATTAATAAAAGCAAACTAGGAACAGAAAGGAACTTTCTAAAACTGCTAAAGAATATCTATGAAAACCCCACAGACAACATTATAATTAATGCTGAAGGGCTGGTTGCTTTCTCCTGGTGATCAAGAATAAGACAAAGCTAAAAAACAAACAAACAAACAAACAAAAAAACAAATGTAAGACAAGGCCATTGGCTCTAGCCTCTTTTGTTCAATGTACTAGAGTTATAGTCAGGGCAAGCAGCCAAGGGAAAGAAATAAAAGGTATCAAGGTTGAAAGAAGCAAAACTATCTGTCTTTGCAAATGATGAGACCTTGTAGAAAATCCTAAAGAATCCAGTAGGGGCACTTGAGTGGTTTAGTTGGTTAAGTGTCCGACTTTGGTTCAGGTCATGATCTCACCATTAGTGAGTTCGAGTGCTGCATCAGGCTATGTGGTGACAGCTCAGAGTCTGGAGCCTGCTTTGGATTCTCTGTCTCCCTCTCTCTCTGCCCCTTCCCTGCTTGTGCTCTGTCTGTCTGTCTGTCTGTGTGTGTGTGTCTCTCTCTCAAATTAAAAAAAAAAGAATCCACTAAAATAAAAACAAGAGAATAAATGAGTTCAACACACTTACTTGCGGGTTATGAGATCAATATACAAATACCAATTGTAATCTACAGTTACACTAACTAATCTGAAAATAACATTAAGAAAACAATTCCATCTATAATAGAATCATAAGTAAAATACTTAGAAATAAATTTATCCAAAAAAGTAAAAATCATTAATTCCAAACATTATAAAACATTGTTGAAAGAAATTTTAAAAGACCTAAATGACTGGAAAAATGTCCCACACTCATGTCCCATGCTCATGGCAAAGAAAACTTAACATTGTGAGGATGACAATATCCCCCAATCTGATCTACAGATTCAATACAATCCCCTATTAAAATCCTAGATCACTTCTTTGTAGAAATTGTTAAACTGATACCAAAATTAATTTGGAAATATGAGGGACCCAGAATAGCCAAGACAATCTTGAAAACAAAGAACAAAGTAGCAAGACTCCACTTAACTGATTTCAAACTTACTACAAAACAACAGTCATCAGGACAGTGTAACAGTGGGAGAAGAATAGACATATAGATCAAGGGAATAGCACTGAGAATTCAGAAATAAGCTCATGTATCTATGGTCACCCTATTTTTTAACAAGTGCAAAGACCATCCAATGGGGGAAAAATAGTCCTTTCAACAGGTACAACTGGATATCCACATGCAAAAGAATTAAGTTGAATCCTTAAGTTACACCACTTACAAAACTTAAAATGAATCAAAAGCATAAATGCACTATTACCATCGTCTGTAAGGAATGGAATGGAACAACTGGAGACAGGAGTGAGAGGAAGACTCCTCATTGTACATTCTTTAATAGTTTTAAAATGTTGAGCCTCTTGGGTGGCTCAGTTGGTTAAGTGTCCAACTCTTGGTTTCAGTTCAGATCATGATCTCATGGTTTGTGAGTTCCAGCTCTACATCGGGCTCTGCGCTGACAGCATGCTTTTGGTCATTCTTCTCCCTCTGTCTCTGTCTCTCCCCTGCTTGCACACTTTCTCTATCTCTCAAAATAAATAAACTTTAAAAAAAAATTTAATGTTGAACATATAATCATATGCCCATACTACCTACTCAAAATGATATATTAAAAAGTTACAAAAGAGTTAAAGAATTCCAGTTAAAAAACAGAGAAGAACTGGGGCACCTGCGTGATTCAGTCAGTTAAGCATTCAACTTCAGCTCGGGTCATAATCTCGCAGTTTGTGGGCTCGACCCCCTGGTCAGGCTCTGTGCTGACAGCTCAGAGTCTGAAGCCTGCTTCAGATTCTGTGTCTCCCTCTCTCTCTGCCTCTCCCTCACTCACACTCTGTCTCTCTCTCTCTCTCAAAAATAAACATTAATAAATAGAGAAGAACTAACAGAACTATAAAATCACAATGTTTAACCGTTAATGAAATAATAAATTCAATATACACTCAAATTAGGTGAAATGTCGATAGAGAAGTGGATACTTTTAGGGCACCAATACATTATTACATTTACTTTCTAGATTACCTTTTGGCCCTAAGGTAAAAATGCAACTTTATAACGGAGGGGTCAGACTGTCATTTACCTTAATGCACTGACATTATCGTTACTGAAAGTGGCACAATCAGATAATGTGCGCTTTCATTTGAGATATGCTATGAAGTACATAAAAATATTTGTGCCAAAAAAGTTGAACCTGAATATAATCAAGCTTCGGATTTACCTTTCAGTTTATAATAATTAAAGAGGAAAAGTTAAAATGACAACACAAAGAAGTAATCAAGTGAATCCAGACTATAAGACCTTCTAAAAGACAACTAACAACCATGTTCATTTAACAAAATGATGTTATTAAACAGAAAGGACAGAGGCTGTTCTAGACTAAAGAGACATAATGCTCGATCAAAGTTATCACAAAAGGATCTGGATAAGACACTATGTGTCTTCTGATATGATGTAGTAAGAATTACATAATAATACCTAAGAAAACCGGACCTGAATCTGAATAAGACTTGGTGTAATTACAAGTTTATGATATCTATTGGGTACAGTATATTACTATCAGAAAAAACCCAAAATGTGAGAAACTCTACAGGATAAACCAACTTATTTATTTTTTTTAATGTTATGAAGAGAAATACATAAGAGAAGGACATGGAATCTATGTAGTCAGTGGGTAGACTATGTTTGGATCCTCATAGGAACAAACTTTTTATTTTTATTTATTTATCACAAAATAGATCATTTATTCAATATATTTTTATTTTTATTAAGTTTATTTCTTTATTTTGAGGTTGGGAAGGGCAGAGGGAGAGGGAGAGAGAATCACAAGCAGGCTCCACACTATCAGCACAGAGCCCATGGCAGGATTCAATCTAATGAACCATGACATCACAACCCAAGCCAAAATCAAGAGTCAGACATTCAACCAACAGAGCCACCCAGGCACCCCAAGAACAAACCAACTTTTTAAAGTAGTATGAGACTATTCCAGAAATCTGCCAACTGAATGGATATTTTATTGTATTTTTATTGTATTTATTAACTACAGAATTCTAACTAGGATAAAGATTCCATGGACTCAGAATTTGTGAATTTACTTATGTGCTAAAATTTACTTGTAAGCTTACAGTCAATACCCATGGCATTTTTGAGTCATTTGCAAACATGCCCAAGGCAGCAAAAAGATGTAAGTCACCCAAACTAATGCTCCCAGCTGAGGTTAAACAAGGAGACATTCTCTTTCAGTTCTCATACCAAAAACAAGTGTTATTCTTACTTTAATGCCACTTTTTCACAATTTTGCACTTTTTGTTGATGATTTCATTGTTAAAAATGATCATCAAGCACAGTGTTTAGTGTTCCTAAATGCAAGAAAACTGTGATATGCCTTATGAAGTAAAGAATGTATTAGACAATCTTTATTAGATCTAAATCTAATTTAGGCACGGGTTATAGACTATCATGAGTCCAATGGTAACAAGTCAATAATACATATTAAATGAGATGTCTTTAAAGAGAAACATACATAAAACAATGTTATATGTTGACCAGTTGACAAAAAGTTGTGACCAAAGATTCACAGGAACCTAAACCTTTATTTCCCCAGAAGCAGTGATCCAGTGTTGACTAATTAAATGTTTGCAACGACTTAGTTGGACATAACTGCTGTGAGTAACAAGAACTGACCATCAACACTTATGTTATTGTGGATAAAATAACACGATGTCTGGGATTTGCTTCAAAGTAATCCATTAGTGGTAGAGGGAGCAGAGAAGCAGAAGGAAGCAGAAATTTACTGATAAAATAATACTGACCATGTGTTGATAATCCTCAACCTGGATGGTGAGTAAACATGACCGTTCATTAATATATTACCTCTACCTCTGCATCTAATTCAAACATCACATAAAAAAATAAAACACATACACACAAATATGTGGACATACGTTATTTTATTGTGCTGTGGTATACTGTGCTCTGCAGATAGAGTTTTTCACAAATAGAAGGTTTGTAGCAATCCTATGTCAAGCAAGTCTATTGGCACCATTTTTCCAACAGCATTTGCTCACTTCACATCTCTGTGTCACATTTTGGCAATTCTTGCAAAATTTCAAACTATTATAATTGTTTTGGGGCATCACAGACCACATGCATATAAGATAGCAAACTTAATTGAGAAATGTTGTGTGTGCTCTGACTGTTCCCCTGACCAGCCATTCCCCCATCTCTTTCCCTCTCCTTAGGCCTTCCTATACCCTAAGACACAGCAATACTGAAATTAGGCCAATTAATAACCCTACAGACTCCTCTAGTGTCTAAGTGAAAGGAAGGTTGCACATCTCTCACTGAAAATCAAAAGCTAGAAATAATTAAGCTTAGTGAAAAAAGCAAGTTGAAAGCTGAGACAGGCCAAAAGCTAGGCCTCTTACACCAAAAGTTAACTAAGTTGTAAATGCAAAAGAGAAGTTCTTAAAGGGAATTAAAATTTCTACTCCAGTGAACACACGAATGACAAGAAAGCTAAACAGCCTTGCTGCTGATATGGAGAAAGTTTTAGTGGTCTAGAGAGAAAATCAAGCCAGTCACAACATTCCCTCATGCCAGAGCCTAATCCTGAGGAAGGCCTCAACTCTCTAGAGATCAATTCTTTGAAGGCTGAGAGAGGTAAAGAAGCTGCTGAAGAAAAATTTGAAGCTAGCAGAGGTTGGTTCATGAGGTTGAAGAAAAGAAACCATCTCCATGACCCAAAAGTACAAGGTGATGTACAAGCTGCAGCAAGTTATCCAGAAGACTGAGCTAAGAGAATTAATAAAGGTGGCTACATAAAATTAAAGATCTTCAATACAGCTAGACCAGCCTTTTCTTAGAAGATGATGCCATCTAGGACTTTCATAGCCAAAGTAAAGTCAATGCCTGGCTTCAAAACTTCAAAGAACAGGCTGTCTCTCTTGTCAGAGGCTAATGCATCTGGTGACTTTAAGTTGAAGCCAATGCTCATTTACCATTATGAAAACCCTAGGGCCGTTGATAATTACACTAAGTCTACTTGTCTATGTTCTATAAATGGAAGAACAAAGTTAGATGACAATACATATATTTACAACATGGTTTACTAAATATTTTAAGCCCACTTTTGAGAACTGCTCAGAAAAAGATTCCTTTCAAAATAGTACAGCTCCATGACAATCCACCTGGCTACCCAAGAGCTCTGATGGAGACATATGTTTTCATGCCTGCTAACACAACATCCATTCTGCAGCCCACACGTCAAGGAGTCATTTCAACTTTCAGCTGCCATTGAACATGGTTCTTCTGATGGATCTGGACAAAATCAATTAAAAAGCTTCTGGAAAGGATTCACCATTCTACATGCCATTAAGAATAGTCATGATTCATGGAAAGAGGTCAGAATATTAACATTACCAGGGGTTTGGAGGAAGTTGATTCCAACCCTAATGGATGACTTTGAGGGATTCAAGACTTTTATGGAAGAAGTAATGCAGGTGTGGTGGAAATAACAACAGAACTAGAATTAGAAGTGGAGTTGGAAGATATGATTGAACTGCTGTAATCTCATAATAATACTTTAACAGATAAGAAGTTGCTTCTAATGGATGAATAAAGAAAGTACTTTCTTGAGTGGTTCCTGGTAAAGATGCCATAAGATTGTTGAAATGACAACAAAGTATTTTAAATGTTTCGTAAACTTAGTTTACAAAGCAGCAGCAGAGATTGAAAGGATTGACTCCAATTCTGAAAGAAATTCTGTGAGTAAAACGATATCAAATGGCATTGCATGCTACAGAGAAATCTTTTAGAAAAAAAGAGTCAACTGATGTGGCAAACTTTATTGTTGTCTTATTTTAAGAAATTGCCACTGCAACCTTCATTCAGCAACTACCACTCTGATCAGTCAGCAGCCGTCAACACCAAAGCAAGACTTTACATGAGCAAAAAGATTACAACTCAATGAAAGCTCAGATGATGGTTAGCATTTTTTAAGAATAAAGTGGTTTTTTGAACCAATAAAGTATTTTAAATTAAGATATGTACATTATTTTTTAGACATAATGCTATTGCACACTGACAGACTATAGTATAGTGTAAACATAACTTTTATAAGCACTGAAAAACCAAAAACTTCATTTGACTTGTTAATTACAACATTGATTTCATTGTGATGGTCTGGAACCAAACCCACAACATCTACAAGGTATCCCTATATCCAGACATCCCACCAAAAAATTTACCAGGAAATTATAATAAAGTGTCAAAAAGCAAAAAAAAAAAAAAAAAAAAAAACCAATTACAGATAGGTATTTTGGTACTGACATTTGGAGCAGGATAATTCTCTAATCGAGCTGAATTAACCTATTCATTTCAGTATGGTTAGCAATCCCAGCCTGCATCCACTAGGACAGTAGCAGCACTACTTGACACTAACAAGGCAGGCAAAGATTTATCCAGAAGGCCATTCATCACAGCATGATCATATAACCTTTTAAAAAATAAAATCTTAATGTACCAAAACAAGATACTGGTTAAATATAAATATGTTGTATCAAAATAATAGGATATATTGTAACCAGTAAAAATGATACTGTACTTCCTCTTAAAGATGGTTAACTTGATGAAGATGATATAGACTTCCACAGATCACACTGCCTTAAATAAATACCTAACGGCATGGAAAATAAGAAAAAGGGAGGCAGAGAAGGATAGATACCATATGTTTGCATTCATAGGTCTAACAGGACAGGCCTGGCAGGGGACCATGGGGAGAGGAAGGGGGAAAGAGAGCGGGGATGAGTGAGGGACACGGATCAAGGGAGACTATTGAATACTGGAGACGAACCATGGACTGAGGGGGGAGGGGGAGGGAGGGA
>PISW01013926.1:0-12242 GCA_004023785.1 Mungos mungo
CTTGTTCCCTTTTCTGCTTAATTATTTTTTAAGAAGAAATGTATAAAATGTTGGAAGTGTTTTTATTAGTCTCAATTAAAATTATTTTCTCTATATATATTTTTGTATTTGTCTTTCAGAGTCACAAATTACATGTTCAAACAAAAGGAGGCAAAGTAATCTGTCTGGGAACAGTTTATGGAAATATAGATATTCATGCATCAGATAAAAGTGTAAGATTGAAACTTTTTTTTTCTTTTAGCAATTATAGCCTTGCATCAAGTTGGCTCACACAACTTAAAAGTCAATTCTCCAAAATTTGTGGCATAACATTCCCTCTTTTTAATGCATTTTAGTTCATTAGTAAGTTAAATTTTGTACAACTTAAATTTTAGTTTGTAATTTAATACTTTTGACAGTTATTTAGTTCTTTATTTGGAATCAATAACATCTTTAAATAATAAATATTTAATTCAAGTTCCAAAGGGATGTTTATGACCATGAATTAAAATCGATCATTAAGTTATACTGCCATGATCAGGATTAATATTTTTTATGTGTTGGATTTATTTGAGCATTTTTATAAGACCTGTTTACTTTTCCTTTAGACAGTTGAAGGTTGAATTTTAAAACTCAACTTTCTTCAGCATTTTCCACAAGATGGCACCATTAGATGGCATTACTGTTCTCCAAAAGCTATTATTACCCATAGAGATTTTGGTTGTTGTTAAGATAGCTTGTGTTTTTAAATTAACTTTTGTTGCTTTCTGTGACTTTGCCTAGTATTAAGAATATAGGTATAATTATAAAATATAAATTGTCACAGGCTTTTTTTAACATTATGGATAATGTTTTAAGTCTTTGAAAAAGATGTTGGTCATCTTTTATTTTACACTTACACAATTTGCAAGAATCTTTCTTTACAAATTTAAATTCTCTACTCAGCTTTATTCTCAGGTAATTGGTGAGGACAACTTATGTCTTGTAGGTAGATTATTGTTAACATAATTAAATAAAATCGATTATAATAGTAATTGTTTCTACTATTGTCACTTTTATTTTCCATAACCTTGACTTAGAACCTATGGGAGATTGTTTAAACCCAAACATTTGAATTTATCCTTTAAATTAAACTAGGAAAGTATTGAAAGATACTGCCTGGCCTTTGAGATGGCATTTAGTTTCACCCCTTGAATTGCTGTTGGATTTAGAAGTGCAGAAGTGAAATTGGACAACTTTCTAGCTCCTTCAAACTCTGTCCTTGGAATGATGGCTTATGTTAATGATTTAAGTTACCAGAATATTATATACTGCCATTCAAAAAAGTATCAAAGAAAAATTCTAATCATCTCTTAATTATTAGCTGTTTTGAATATTCTCACTACTGTTTCTACTCATTAGTTATTTATTACAACTTTAATGGTTTATTTAATATTCATTTATTCCTACTTTGTATTGTACGATTTTGTTTCTTACCTGGTTGAGTTTTGTGTTGTATTAAAGAATTAATCTAGATATTTCTTTCTATTTATATCATATGTAGTGTTCATATTTAAAGTATATTTCTAAGTTTGTGGGCTTTATATAAAATAAATGCTTATATATTTACCCTTAATATACAACTTTCATAGAGATGTGTTATAGATATTTGAAAGACAGCATAGTAAATTGGTTAAAGAACAGAATTGAGAACCAGACTACCTGGGTTTAAATCTAGGCTCAGCCACTTACTAAGCTCTTTAACGTCAGACAAGTTAACTTAACCTCTGTGACTTCATTTTCCAAAAAATGGAATAATAGTAATGGACTTAACTCAGATGGATATAATGTGGATTAAATCAGTTAATATAGATAAAGTACTTAAAACAATGTCTGGCACATATTTAAATCTAATATGGCATTTACTATAATGATGATGATAAAGGTAAGTGAAAACACAGGAAAGATGACTTGACTACTCCTAAATTTACCAGTTAACTTTAGTGAGTCTTGTTCCATTATTCATAAAATAGGGATGCTATTATTTGTTTTTCCTACTCACAAAAATACTATAAACATTTAACAGTATTTTTAATATGTCATTTTAAATGGGGTGTCTGTTTCTAAATAGTATCTTTAATTTTAGTATCCTAAGTTTGATACAGAGAAGCTAGAAATTCATTCCCTTTGATGGTTGGATGAATTGATGACATGGCTGTCAGTTGACCTCTCTTAGTGTGTGGGTTACAAAGCCATGGTGCTTTCTTAAAGTTTGATTTTCATTATATATGTTGATTTATAATTATGAAAAATTTTCCTTCTTGTATAGAAAAGAAAATTAATTTATAGTAATATGTCTGTCAAGAGGTATTAATTTTTGGATGTACTTTTTTCTAGTTTTCTACAAAGTGAAATATTTCGAGTTTAATGAACAAAGTAAATCCTTGACCATTTCCAGATACTCTTAGAGAGTCTAATCAAAAGTTCTCCTTTGCCAGTTTAATTAAGTTTCAAATATTCTTTCAGTATTTATCTCTTGTTATTGCCTAAACAAGTCTCATTATCTATAAAAAGCTAGAGTGTTCCTCCTTGTCTGCTTTATGGAAATACTTGGAGAATTTGAAGCCATGCATAGAGCAACTCTTCATGAAGAAACATTGTGGATAAAGGACAAATTTTTTCAGGAATTTTACACCTGTACTGTAACACTGAGGAATGCAAAGCATTTATATTCTCACAGATTTGAATGAATGTAGGTAAAATATCTATCTTTTTTGACTGATTTAGTGAAACTAGATTTAAAGTAAAAATTCCTATGAATCTATAGTTAGCTTAAAAGAAACTGAAGATAAGAAGCAGTCAGGTACGTATTATATACTTACTGAAAGTTTCAAAAGGAAGTTATATATTTCAAATCCAGAGGGTGAAGTAATTCTAATTTGCTTCCTGGAGGAACCTCTGAGTGCTCTCTTTGGTACTTATAAGTTTTAGTATTCTTGAAAATCAATTCTTATTAAATAATATTTTCTTTTTTTTTAATCCGTTTTTAAAGAATGTATTAGGAGTAGATGACACTGGTGTGCTGATGATGTGTTGAAAAATGATCTTTCTTTAAACACCTCAGTGTAATGCTTGTATTTGATCCTGGGCAAAATTGTGGCATGCCTTCCTAGTGATTCTTTTTTTATGTCAACAATTTTATATTAACACTCACTTGATCCTTGTAAAAAATTTGTTTGAACTTTGATAGAGGTGATTTGAAATCTTAACTTGGTATTTTCATTTTATATTGTGCTCAATATTTGAAACATAAATTCATCCTAAATTTTGTTAGGGAAGCTTAGGTATAAATATAAAATTCTTTTTATTTTATTTAATAGAAAGCTGCTTTGTTGTTAGATGCAAACTGGAAAAATTGTAGAAATCACAGATGACAGGAGAAAATCATAGTACAGTAAAACCAGATGAAATATGTGCTAAAATTGAAAACCTATTTATAATATTAACAGCAACAACAAAACTAATTTGAAATAGACGGGATCTGATACAGAGGATCCACACGATCTCCAGAGCAAACGTCTTACTCAGGGATGATGTCACAAGTCTTCTCTCTGAGAAGAGGAACAAGGTTAGGGTGCTTGCTACCTCACTGCTTTTGTTCACTGTTGAATTGGAGACCTGAGCCAGATACTTAGGCAGGAAAAAATGTATTAATACTTTATTAATATTATAATATTAATGTATGGTTATATGTATTGTGTCATATTAATATGCAGTTATATGTGTTTATATATAATAACTTGATTGATATTAATACTAATATTAATCCTTGGAAAGGAAGTAACAGAACTATCACTTGTAGGTAATATAAATATGCATATAGAAAATTTTTCTTAAAAATCAGGTGGATTATTAGAGTTAGTAAGTAAGTTTAGTGCACTTGTTGGATTTAAGATCACATACAAAACCAATTAGGGTAAAATGTAGTTTAAACAAAGATTTATAATAGCACTTGGAAAATGCCAGATAGGAATAAATTTAACAAAAACTGAAGAACTCTACATACAAAATATAAAATATCGTTAAGAGAAATTAAAGATCTAAATAAGTGAAGGAATTTAATCTGTTCCACATTCCACAGAGAATACACTGTTGCTCACAATACTGTAATTAGAGCTAGGGAATCAAAGTGAACAGAGTGCTTGTATACTGGGTAGTAACTTTTTATGTAGTTGCCCACTAAATCTATAGGTACCATTTTGGCTTTTTACGAGTTTTTGTTTTAAAAGGAACTGATTTTGAGTTTTTCTTTTAATAGACTGTGACCATAGATAAACTGCAGGGAAATACTGTTAATATATCTACTGAAGATGGTTTGTTGGAAGCCAAGTATCTTTATACAGAATCATCATTTCTATCTTCTGCTGCTGGGGATATTGCATTAGGAAGTGTTCATGGTAAGATGACAAAGGCCTAATACATCTCAGACTTCATATAACATAAATTTTTAAGAGGTTTCTCTTTAGTTGACAAAGGGTCTGCCATTAGGAAGTTGGCCTTCTAAATAATTAATGGCAGACTAATCATCTTTTTTAAAAAAACATAAAATGACTCATAAACTATTTAATTTTATTTTGGCAAGATATTGAATATTATGCTGTTATATTTGAAGGTAATACTGGTTTTTAATGCATTTCCTTTGTTACTTATTTTTCATTTATTTTTTGCTCAGCTGTGGCTTGTTTATGTAGTGTTACATTTCTATTAATGGCAATAGAAAGTACTGTACTTAATATATGGAGTAGCTCTTAGTAGAAAAGCAGTTCCTTATCAAGTCAGATGTTGACTGACACCCATGATCAGAACAACACTGATCTTTGCAGTGCTTTTTACCATATTTAAAGTAATATCCATTAATGTTTAATGTTCTTTTGCTTTCTTTTAAGTTAGATAATACTGAGTTTGGTAGTTTGCCGTTAATAGCTTACATGATAGTAAACAGAGGCACTTTTTTGAGGAAGTCCTCAAAAAACTCTAAGTCTCTTATTTATTGATGACTTAAAGTGCTGAAATGGAAACAAATTGCTAGGGATAAAAGAATTCGGTCCTTAGGTTTTGTAAAGCCTTTTATATTTACTGACCTTTAATATGAAGTCAGATACCTTTCCTTGGGTGGTTTAAATCAGTGTCAGACCTAGATCCTCTCTTGAGCTGTTGTCTCAGGTTGGGTTTCTCGAAACCAGGCTCTGAGATGGAAATTCTAGTGCAGCACATTTACTAGGGAGGCATCTTGGGACCACTGCCGTGCAAAGGCAGGAAGCCCAGTTTCCACTGGAGAAGGTGGCCTGTGATACAGCCACAGCAGTCCCAAGGGGGAGCTCTAAAGTGGGGATGGTCCTCAGAATTGTCTCAAGTCGAGGTGAGGGAAGCTAGACCTTTAGATCCCCAATCATTAGATGCAAGATGCCCCAGGAAGAAGCATGATTTTGGGCCAAGATGGCTCTTTTCAGCTGAGGCAGTTCCCTAAGAAGCTGCCAACTGAGGGCTGTCTGCCAGCAGTACTCCCATCAGCTAGGAAAATAAGCCCTCAGGTATAGAGGGGTTCTGGATGACAAATCACAGCTTTCACTAGAGTTATATTTATCGATTCATTCAGTACATATATTGACTACCTGCTGTGTGCCATACTTTCAGAGACCAAGGTTGGGCAGGAGATGTTCTCTATCCTTAAAGAACTCATAGTCTAATCAAAGGATTGAATTTCATCTTCAGAATTTGGAATATTAGTACAACAGTGAGAAGAAGTAAGGGAAGGGAAAATTTGATCCATTTGCCAGTGTAGGAAAGCTTATATGTTGTTCAGCCCTGCTTTCCCCATCTGGTTCTTGACCCACACTTCTGCTTTGGTTTTTCAGTGGTTGTAAGTATGTAAAAGACATTTCTTAGTCACACCAGTGCCTGCCTTCTTTTTAATCACCTTTCAGACAAGCCTAAGTTTCTTGCCTCTCTCATGTCACCCCTGTTTCCATCCTTGTCCTGAGGGTATTCTAATGGCATCCTTGTCATTCATGCTACTGGAGTTTGGAGGTATGGAAGAACAGGCAGTGTTCTAGCTCTCCATCCTACTTGGTGAGAAGATTAGAGTCATGGCTAGTGTGAAACGAAGTCCCTATGTTCTAGCTGTTAGGATGTTAGTAAGGAAGAATATCTTTCGAGGATCATCCCGAGCTGGAATTCTGAATATATATTGCCATGAATTCTTTGTTCTTCTAAATGGTGATGGTAATATAACACAAATTATATTTTGGCTATATTTAAACAAGCTGGCTTGGGAATCTTAAAGCTGTTTTTTATGGGAAAATATGTTGTTGCTTCTAAACATCCGACATACAGAAAACAAATTTTGGGAATATATACATACCTCCCTCTCTAGGATTTATTTAGTTTGGCTTCCTTTTCCTTTAGCAAGGCTTAAACTGATTTATTTTCATGTAGATTTTTAAAAACATAACATACAGATGTTATAAAAAGCCATTTTTACCACAAGTATGATGTCAATAGTTGTCTAGCTGTCTTGATATATTAACCAAGCAATTTGACTTTGGAGGTCTTGGTGTCAGTGGGTGGATGGTTTGAAAGCAAATTGAAAACAAACATGTATTGAGTGCCAAAGTGGACCAGTGCCTTTCACTTAATAGACAGTGGCTGTTTACAAATGAAGAAAACAAAACTTAGAAATGTCTCATTGTTTTCTCTCAATTACAGCTTAGTTAGTAGAAGAGCAAGGATTTAATCCAGGTTTCTTGAACTTCTAGGAGATGTTTTTAAACAGTGTTCAGACAAATGGTGAACCCAAATGCCATCATTGCCCTGAGAGATTTCTGGCATGCTCTGGAATGTTTCCTCTAGACAAACAGCACTACAACACAGATGGACTGCGTCAGCTGTGTTTCGTATCGTAAACCCGTTTCAGTAACATGTGTTATGCCTTATGACATCTGGAAAAAATGTGGATGTTCTATACACTGTTTAGGTTCAGCCCAATTTCATGGGGATATTTAGGAATTCAGGATATTTAGGAATATTTATTCTATAAAAGTGCTCTCTTCAGTGTATGGTTTCTAAGACTTCCATAAAGGAAGAGGGCATGAAATTTATTTCTTGTGTATATTTTCTATTTGTTCATATAATCAGATGGCAAACCAATACCCAACACAGTGCTAAGTGCTTAGAGGATGCCCAGTAATGAGAAAAGGGATATTGAAAGCAGTAGTATGTCTTTCCTGCCCTGGCAAATTGACTCCTAGATGTAGAGAAGAAGAAAAATCTATCCTAAATAGTTTTTCAAATGGAGTTTTTAAGTATAGTTAACTATATATACTGGTAAGAAAATGAGTAAGCTAATTGACTAATGATATTTACTATTTGTAAGGTTGGTTGAATCATATATATTAAGTATGTATGTCTTCTAATATAAAAGAAACTAGTTTATTCACTGATCCAACAAATATTTTGGCACTGGCAATCTAGAAAAATAAGTAGTTGGATGGTTTGTACTTAGGTATAAAATTTTGTTACAGTTTACTCTCTTGATTTCCTTCTAAATTATCAAAAACATTATATTCTATGTGAATATGTTTCATTATATTCTGCTCTTTGAATATTTATTATTTAAAATAATCCTATACATATATATGTAAGATAGAAACATTTATATATTTAGTATTCTACTAAATTTGTTTTAAAAATATAAATATGTATTTTTTGACTCTAGAGAGAAACAGAAGCTTCCTTGAAATGGTTTGCTGGGGTTGGTTTTTATTTATAACATAATTTAAACTATTAATGAGTGTTTAATATGTAGACATACTCACTGGTTCAGTTGGTTAGGTGTCTGACTCTTAATTTCAGCTCATGATCACACAGTTCATGAGATTAAGCCCCATGTTGAGCTCTGTGCTCAGTACAGAGCCTGTTTGGGATTCTCTCTCTCTGTCTCTCTACCCCTCCCCTGCTCTTGGTGTGTGTGTGTCTCTCTCTCTCTCTCTCTCTCTCTCTCTCTCTCTCTCTCTCTCTCTCTCCCTCTCCCCCTCTCCCTCCCTCTCTCTCTCTCTTTCTCTCTCTCTTAGTAAATAAACACTAAAAAATGAAATAATAAATATGTAGACAAACTCATGACAGTTTTAGCATTTTATATTTAACTTATTACTTGAAATAAGTTATCAATGAATAAAAGTATACTTTAAATATTTAGCTTCCCCATGTAATCTGGGGTCTTATTTTAGGTTCTTTGGGAATATACATAGATAAATAAATTATTGAGTATTAGTTCTCTCATTTTTTCTGTACTTAACTACTTTGGATTTTAGAAACTCACAGAAGTAAAAGTTCCATTAGCTATACAAAGCACAGTTGATAACTTTGATATCACCCAGAATTTCATAAAGAAATGTCCAAATTTGCTCTAAGAAATGATCTGTAGTCACTGGTGAATTTATAAATCTGCCTTGGAATTTAGAAAGTCAGAAACAATATAAAATTTCCAAAGAAAAGCTTTTATTGGATTAAATAGAACTTCTAGTGAAGTTAATGAAAATGCTTTGTTTAAAGTCTAGGGTTATTTAAAGTCTTTTGTAATGTTTCGGTTTTGATTATCATTTCGACATTTGATATTGTTATGTTAGTGTTGACTCTGGACGCTTAAAACTTTTTAATATAAATACGAGAAAGGAATTACTGCTTGCTTTGTTGTACAGACAGCATACATTTTGGGAGGATTAGGCAATGTGATACATGCATTATTTGGACTCAGCTCCTCAGATGGACTTGGCTCTCTCTGTGATGATGCAGCTGCCATCTTCAGTGTGTGGTTCCCAAGCTTCCATGAAAGGAAGAGAGATCAGAGGTTCAAGCAAAAGATTTCAGAAACCAAACCTATATATTTTTAGCCAGAATATCTCATTTTTATTTATTCATTTATTTTTACTATTAATTTTTATTTAATAAAAAGTTAGCTAACATATAGTGCAATAATGATCTCAGGGGTAGAATCCAGTGATTCGTCCCCTATGTATAATACCCAGTTGTCATCCCAACAAGTGTCTTCCTTAATGCCCCTTGCCCGTTTAGGCTTCTCCCCACCACAACCCCTCCAGCAACCCTGTTTGTTTTCTGTATTAGAGTCTTTTATGTTTTGTCCCCCTCCCTGTTTTTATATTATTCCTGCTTCCCTTCCCCTATGTTCATTTGTTTTGCATCCCAAATTCCACATATGAGTGAAGTCATATCATATTTGTCTTTCTCTGATTAATCTTGCTTAGCATAATACCCTCTATTTCCATGCATGTTGTAAATGGCAAGATTTCTTTTTGATTTGTATTTCCCTGATGATGAGCGATGTTGAGCATATTTAATTTTGATAGGGATTGCATTAAATATGTAGATTGCTTTGGGTAGTATCAACATTTTAACAGTATTTATTCTTCCAGTCCATGAACATCGAACGTTTTTCCATTCTTGTGTGTGTCCTCTTTGATTTCTTTCATAAGCTTTCTGTGATTTTCAGTGTATAAATTTTTCACCTCTTTGGTTAGGTTTATTTCTAGATATTTTATGGGTTTTGGTGCAATTGTAAATGGGATCAATTCATTGATTTCTCTTTTTGTTGCTTCATTATTGGTGTATAGAAATGCAACCAATTTCTGTGCATTGATTTTATATCCTGTGACTTTGCTGAATTCATAGATCAGTTCTAGCATTTTCTTGGTGGAATCTTTTGGGTTTTCCATATAGAGTATCATGTCATCTGTGAAAAGTGAAAGTTTGGCTTCCTCCTTGCAGATCTGGATGCCTTTTATGCCTTTGTGTTGTCTGATTGCTGAGGCTAGAACTTCCAGTATTATTTTGAATAACAGTGGTGAGAGTGGACATTCCTATAGTGTTCCTAACCTGAGGGGTAAACTCTCAACTTTTCCCCATTGAGGATGATATTAGTGGTGGGTCTCTCATATATGGCTTTTATGATCTTCATGTATGATACTTCTATCCCTACTTTCTTGAGAGTTTTTATCAAGAAAGGATGCCAGTTTGTCAAATGCTTTCTCTGCATCTTTTGAGGGGATCATGTGGCTCTTTTATTAATGTGATGTGTCACATTGATTGATTTGTGGATATTGAACCAGCTTTGCATCCCACATACGAAGCCCACTTGATCGTGGTGAATAATTCTTTTAATGTATTGTTGGATCTAGTTTGCTAGTTTATTGTATTATCAACAATTTGGCTATTGTTGATAATACAATAAACATTGGGATGCATGTGCCCCTTTGAATCAATATTTTTGTATCCTTTGGGTAAATGCCTAATAATAGTGCAATTGCTGGGTTATAGGATAGTTTTATTTTTAACTTTTTGAGTAACGTCCATACTGTTTTCCAGAGTGGCTACTCCACAGGGTAAGAGGGTTCCCATCCTCACTAACATCTTTTGTTTTCTGTGTTGTTCATCTTAGGTGTGATGGTGTGAGATGGTATCTCATCGTGGTTTTGATTTGTATTTCCCTGATGATGAGTGATGTTGAGCATATTTTCATATGTCTATTAGCCATCTGTATGTCTTCTTTGGAAAAGTGTCTATTTATGTCTTTTGCCCATTTTCTAATTAGATTATTTGTTTTTTTGCAGGGGGGGGTGTTAAGTTTGGCAAGTTCTTCATAGATTTTGGATACTAACCCTTTATCTGATATGTCCTTTGCAAATATCTTCTCCCATTCCATAGGTTGCCTTTTAGTGTTGTTGATTGTTTTATTCACTTTGTAGAAGCTGTTTATCTTGATGAAGTCCCAGTAGTTCATTTTTACTTTTGTTTCCCTTGCCTCCAGAGACATGTCTAGTAAGAAGTTACTATAACCAATGTCAAAGAGGTTGCTTACATTTAGGTCTTTAATCCATTTTGAATTTATTTTTGTGTATGGTGTAAGAAAGTGGTCCACTTTCGTTCTTCTGCATGTTGCTGTCCAGTTCTCCCAATACCATTTGTTAAAGAGAGTATCTTTTTTCCATTGGATATTCTTTCTTGCTTTGTGGAAGATTAGTTAACCATATAGTTGTCAGTCCATTTCTGGGCTTTCTATACTGCTCCACTCATCTATGTATCCGTTTTTGTGCCATTACCATACTGCCTTGATGACTACAGCTTTGTAATATAGCTTGAAGTCTGAAATTGCGATGCCTTTAGCTTTGCTTTTCATTTTCAGGATGGCTTTGGCTATTCAGGGTCTTTTGTACTTCCAAACAAATCTTAGGATTATTTGTTCTAACTCTCTGAAAAGTGCTGGTGGTATTTTGGTAGGGATTGCATTAAATGTGTAGAGAGTGCTTTGGGTAGTATAGACATTTAACAATATTTGTTATTCCAATCCATGAACGTTTTTTCATTTCTTTGTGTCCTCTTCAATTTCTTTCATAAGTGTTCTGTAATTTTCAGAGTACAGATCTTTTACCTCTTTGGTTAGGTTAATTGCTAGGTATCCTATGGTTTTTGGTGCAGTTGTAAATGGGGTCGATTCCTTGATTTCTCTTTTTGTGCCTTCATTATTGGTGTATCAAAATGTAACATTTCTGTATGTTGATTTTTTATCTTGCAACTTTACTGAATTTATGTATCAGTTCTAACAATTTTTTTGATGGAGTGTTTCAGGTTTTCTACATAGAGTATTATATCATCTGTGAATGGTAAAGGTTTGCTATCTTTCTTGCCAATTGGGATGACTTATTTCTTTTTTGTCTGATTGCTGAGGCAGGACTTCCAGTACTCTGTTAAATAACAATGATGAGAATGTCTTGTTCCTGACTGTAGAGGAAAAGCTCTCAGTTTTTTCTCACTGAAGATGATATTAGCTGTGGGTCTTTCATATTATGGCCTTTATGATATTGAGCCATGTTCTTTCTATCCCTACTTTGTTGACGGTTTTTATTGAGAATGGATGCTGTACATTTTCTGCATCTATTGAGGGGATCATATAGTTCTTATCCTTTCCTTTATTAATTTGGTGTATCACATTGCTTGACTGCAAATCTTGAACCACCCTTGCAGCCCAGGAATAAACCCCACTTGATTGTGGTGAATAATTTTTTTAAAGTACTGTTGGATTTGATTTGCTGGTATCTTGTTGAGAATTTTTGCATCCATATTTATCAGGGATATTGGCCTATCATTCTCCTTTTTGTAGGGTCTTTGTCTGGTTTTGGAATCAAGGTAATGCTGGCCTTGTAGAATGAGTTTGG
>PISW01013926.1:12342-23684 GCA_004023785.1 Mungos mungo
TTTTTTTTTTTTTTTTTTTTTTTTTTTTTTTTTTTTTTTTTTTTTTTTTTTTTTTTTTTTGGAACAGTTTGAGAAGAATAGGTATTAACTCTTCTTTAAATGTTTGGCTGGCTTAGTTGATTAAGCATCTGACTCTTGATTTTGGCTCAGGTCATGATCTCACATTGTAGTATCAAGCCCTGCATCAGGCTCTATGCTGGCTATGGAGCCTGCTTAAGATTCTCTCTTTCCCTCTCTCTGTCATTCCCCAATTTGCCTGCATGTGCTCTCTGAAAGAAAGAAAGGAAGGAAGGAAAGAAGGAAGGAAGGGAGAGAGGAAGGAAGGAAGGAAGGTAGAAATCCCCTGGGAAGCTGAGTATATGTGCTTTTTAAACTGTAATCACATTTCTTTGAGTGAAAAAAAATAAACTAATGTTCATCTCTAATCGATAGCTTATTTTTCCTTCTACCATACTAGAATGAAGAATTACTAGCTGAGAAAAGCAATCTACTTTCTCAAACACTGGGGTTTGTGGAGAAGTTAACGTAACTTGAAAGTAGAGTAAGCACACATAGTACAAACCATATGATGTCTCCTTTACTACAAAGAAGCCTTTTACAGAAATCTACCCCTCTCAAGTAGTTGACTTGTTTACTGTTTTTAGTGGTTGGAAATAAAATAGGTGGAACCAAAATATAGAAAACTATGCTAGTGATGCCCATTTGGTTATGACCTTTTAAATATTCTACCTTATTCCACAAAGTATTTGAGGTAGGAGGTCCATTTTGTATATTCTCATGACTTTGGAATATTTCTGTTTAAGGTAGAGTTTTCTAAATATTTTCAAACATTTTTGTTTATTGCTTTAAAAATCCTTTTGTATTCACATGGGGTGCCTTGGTAGCTCAGTCAGTCAGGTGTCCTACTCTTGACTTCAGCTCAAGTTATGATTTTACAGCTCGTGAGTTCAAGCCCTACATTGGGCTCTGTGCTAACAGCACTGGCCTGCTCTCTCTCCCTTTCTTCCTGTCCCTCCCCTTCTTTCTCACACTCTCTCCATTTCTCTCTTTCAAAATAAATAAAAATAAACTTAAAATCCTTTAGCATTGATAAAAAATATTTTGAAATATTCTTTATATTTACAATTATTCCTTATTTTCATAGTTTTTTCCTTCCACTATGCTTTTACTGTACAGAACTCTTTAACATTCAAGAAAGATGTAGTCTGAGACTCTAAGGCCCCACTGTAATATGAACTAGTCCTTCATTCTTAAATAGATCTAAAACTTCTGTCTTAGAAGTATGAACTGTGGCTGTAAGAACCATAACTTTCTCTGAGATTACGTTACTTTCGTGGTGAGTACTAATGATCGGCTTTTTGAGAAAGACCATATTTTCATTTAAGAAAATCACAAATTTTGGGGTGAGCCACCTGAGTGGCTCAGTTGGTTGAATGTCTGACTTAGGTCCAGGTCATGATCTCACGGTTTGTGAGTTTGAGCCCCACATCGGGCTGTGTGCTGACAGCTCAGAGCCTGGAGCCTGGAGCCTGCTTTGGTTTCTGTGTCTCCCTTTCACTCTGCCCCTTCTTGTGCACTCTCTCTCTCTCTCAAAAATAAATTTAAAAAATAGCAAATTTTTATAGCTTTAATTGAAGACTAATGTACAATAATAAAGCTCTTGCCTTCCTGAGTGGGCAGCTGGACTCACTTCCTAAGGACTGACTATAAAACTGTTACAGTTCTTTACTAATAGTTATAATCGGACAAGTTAGTGGTCTACTTCATCTTATTTTTAAAGTGTTCAGGAGGTGGAAGCAATAAAGAGAATTCTGAGTAGAAGTCCTCACTGTCTCACACTAATTAATCTCCCTGAAGTATGACTTTTTTATTGTTACTCATCTTGAAATTCTTCACTGACTTTGTCAATTTAGGATAAAGTCAATAGACTAGTACTCTGTGGCTCTTCTACAGATTGCTCTTCACATGTTTTTCCAAACTAAATTTAAACATTTGTTTCAAAAATTATAATGTTTACTACGTACTGGGCACTGTACTAACTTTTCAGGATATAATGGTAAATAAGAAAGACATGACCCCCGTCCTCATAGATTTGCCTAATTGCTTCTGCTTAACTGATTTGCATGATTTTAACATTGCATGTATAGTTCTACTTTTTTACCTGTGCTTATGTTATTCTTATTCCCAGAAAAAATTTTCCCCTCAGCATATTCAAGTTTTATCCATGTTTCAAATCTCAGCCCTAGTGATATCTCCAATATGAATCTTCTCCTTGTCCATGTCTGGTCATTTTAGTCTCTTTCCTCTGAATGGCCGTGGCACCTAATACATATGGTTAACTTAGGACTGTCATTTATAGTCATTAATAAGTAATTAATTTTGAATTTTTCATGTGTAAATCTCTTCAGATATCCTGTAAGGCTTTGGATGGCCAATCTGTCTTCTGGCCACTCCCCCAAATGTCCCTCCCATATGCAACATACACTTCCTTTCTTCTAACTTTCCTAAATGTCTCATCCCATTGTGTGCCACATCAGAGTCCAAAATCTCTACATCAAAATCAGATCATGGTGTAGATGAGACTCCTCAGGTGTAGTTGCTGAAGTACAACTCCTCAAGAACAGTTTGTTTCTCTGAATCTCAAGACCTCTGAACTAAAGAGATGTTTACCGCCCCTCCCCCACAGCCTACCTACACCCCCAGCATAAAATCATGGGACAGGTATAGGTAATTGGTATAGACTTTCCTGTTCAAAAGTAGGAAAATGAGAGGCATAAAGGAATCACTGCTCCATAGTAATTTTGAAATTTGGGTGGGCAAATATTGGAGTTTCCTTGATTTATATCCCAAGGCCTGGGAATAATTATTTAGCATTTCATGCTTTGCCCTCTGTGCTTTTGTTCCTCCTCTGAGTCATCCTTCGTTTTTCATGAAGTATGTTTGCATCTGAGTGATTTCCTCAGTCGGCTTCCTGATAGTAGAATTTGGGGGGTCCAGTAGTCTCTTTATACTTTGTATGTAAACTGTTCCTTTCAGTTCAGTTTAGCAGTGTGCTTGCTGTTCTTATTCTTTCAAGACTTCTGTCAGTCTCCTGTGAATCACATTGGGGTTTATTCGATTAGATAAAAGCCACATCCAAGAATCTCTTCAAAATGTAGGCTTCTGCAAAGATATTGAAGTAAAATGCACTCAAGCTTTCTGGAGTTATCGACTGTTGATTGAGAGAATCTGTGAAACATACCTTTAATCTTTTTAAAGGACTTTTTGTATAATTGATTATTATTATAGGGTACCACTCTTGATCTTTCTGTGGTCTTTGCAGTCACCCCTCAGCTTCATTTTTAGGCCATGTTCTGCCAGTGCCCTTGGATTCAAATTTTGTTTGGAAGGTATCCCAACTTTAACATCTTTTGCCATCTGGAGAGGCTGAAAATTTTTTTCTTTTCTTTTTTTTTTTTTTTGAATTTTTATTCTTCCAAGATTTTATTTAAATTCAAACTAGTTAACATACAGTGTAGTATTGGTTTCAGGAGTAGAATTTAGTGATTTATCACTAACATATAACACCCAGTGCTCATCCCAAGTGCCCTTCTTAATGCCCATCAACCATGTAAGCCCATCCCCACCCATCTCCCTTCCAGCAACCCTCAGTTTGTTCTCTATAGTTAAGAGTCTCTTATGGTTTGGAGTGGCTGAGAATTTTCAAAACATTTGTGTTCCAGTTTTGTTTGTTTAACAGTCCTTACTTTAGATTAGTTTATCTTTCTTTTGCCTTTTACAGTAAGTGGCAACAACAACAAAAAAAAGTAGCACTTAAGACCACTTTAACCTGCTTAAAAATCTTAGTTAAATCCCTCAGTACGTTAAGGCACATTTCTTACTTTGCACGTTACTGAAGGTGATGGTGTTACTAAGTTTCTACAACTACTTATCAAGGATCCTCCTTACAGTTTCTAAAAACATTTTCTTCACTTCCCCTGAGTCTTTGTGGAAAGCATTCTCAAAGTCCAGCTTTCTACTAACAGTCTGTTCAAGGTAATTTAGGCTTTCTCTAACATGTTCCTGAAAATCCTTCCAACCTCTGCTTCAGTGCCAAGTTCCAAAGCTACTCCTCCATTTTTAAGTATTTATTATGGCAGCACCCCTCTTTCAGCTTTCAACATCTGTACTATTACGTCTTCCTCTGTAACAAATTACCTCAAAACTTAGCAGCTGAAAGCAACAAACACTTATTATCTTACAATTTGGATGAGTCAGGAATCTTGGTGTGGCTTAACTGGATCCTCTGCCTCAGGTCTTGACTCTTATGAGGTTGTTACAAAGCTGTCAGCTGGGGCTGTGGGGTCATTTGAAGGTTCCATTAAGGGATAGTCTGCTTCCTAGTTCACTCATGGTTGCTGGCAGGATTGAGTTCAGATCCTGTTCATTAGAGGCCTGTTTTAGTTCCTTCCTAGTGAGCTTCTTGGGCAGTTGGCTAACTGGCTTCCATCGGAGCAGAAAAGGGCTACCAAGACAGAAACCAGAATCTCTTTGTAACCTAACCTTGGAAACAACATCCCATCACTTTTGCCTTATTTATGTATTAAATTGTTAGGTCCAACCTATGCATGAAGGGAAGAGATGATACAAGGGCTTGAATATCAAGAGGCAGGGATCTTTGGAAGCCATCTTAGAAGCTATATGATTTTTGGCTGCTGTTGCATGTGATGGTAAATCCTCATTTACTGGGTTTAAAAATTGGAAGAGAGTGTCTAGAACACACCAATGAAATAATATTTACATAACATATTTAAAAGGATCTTTAGAACCTTGTAACTTACTGAGACTTGAAAATAATTTTAGGAGCTTAATTTCTCCACACAAACCAAGTTTTATTCCTGCACAAATGTACTCCTTGTTAATATCCTCACATGAAGTGTTTTGGAATATAAGGCTCTTTGACTTTTGCAATCAAAGTACATCTGACTGTTGGAAACATAAATCAAGTGATTTGTTTGCTTTTTCTCAGCTGCTGATGATACATGTCAGTATTTACAGGAATCAAGAAATTAAATAAATGAGTTCACTTACCATAGATGATTTCTGAGAAAAGTTATTCCTTTATTCTGTTAGTAGTTTTGAAATTATGATAGAGTAGGTAACATTGCTTATTTTTCAGTATAGTAAAAATAGGTTGTATGGGTCTAGGAATAAGTCTAGAAACAAACATACATGAAGAAAAATCTGTGAATTTGATATTGAGGGAAAGGGAGCTGGAAAGAGTAGTTATAATATCCTATACTTTTCCTGGAAAATATATTTTTATCAAAAGACCTCTGAAGCCTTTTTCTTTGAGTCATACTTCAATGTGTTCATTATTCCTGCCCCAAACTCTTTGACTCTTGGCACAGAAACGATTTTAATCTAACAGACGTGGCATCATGGCCTGAAAAATAACAGTAATAATTTTTTTCCATAGATTATTTAGTGTTACTTGGCTTAAAACTTGGCTTTGAGTGTTCTGATAAATACAGTAATGTTTATGTTAAAAATACATAGTACATTTAAGCAACTTTTCCATTTATGGATTATAGAAATATAATTATTTTTCTTCCATGCTTCCCAGAAAGTATGGTGGTTTTTTTGTACTTATACTAGAGAACCTTAAGGTGGAATATTGTAAGAGAGTTTATATAGGTAACTAAAGCTAGTTATTTCATAGTTGCAGGTAATTGTCTTATTAAATTTGTATTATTGAGAAAAATTGCCAACATTATTTTTTTTAGACTTTCTTTTTTTTAATATCTCTTTTTAATAGCTTATTGTCGAGTTAGTTTCCATATAACACCCAGTGCTCTTCCCCACAAGTGCCCTCCTCCATGTCCATCACCCCCTTCAGCCCTGTTTGTTTTCAGTATTCAAGAGTCTCTCATGATTTGCCTCCCTCCCTCTCCCTAATTCTTTTTCCCCCTTCCCCCCCCCACGGTGCTCTGTTAAGTTTCTCCTTTTAGACTTATGAGTGAAAACATATGGTATCTGTCCTCTGACTGACTTATTTCACTTAGCATCACACCCTCGAGTTCCATCCACGTTGCCACGAATGGCCAGATTTCATTCTTTCTCATTGCCATGTAGTATTCCATTGTATATATAAATCACATCTTCTTGATCTATTCATCAGTTGATGGACATTTAGGCTCTTTCCATGATTTGGCTATTGTTGAAAGTGCTGCTATGAACATGGGGGTACATGTGCCCCTATGCATCAGCACTCCTGTATCCTTTGGCAAATTTCTAGTACTATTGCTGGGTCATAGGCGAGTTCTATTGTTAATTTTTTGAGGAACCTCCACATTGTTTTCCATAGTGGCTGTACCAGATTGCATTCCCACCAACAGTGTAGGAGGGTGCCTGTTTCTCCACATCCTCGCCAACATCTGTAGTCTCCTGATTTGTTCATTTTAGCCACTCTTGACTGGCGTGAGGTGGTATCTCAGTGTAGTTTTGATTTATATTTCCCTGATGCTGAGTGATGCTGAGCATCGTTTCATGTGTCTGTTGGCCATCTGGATGTCCTCTTTGGAGAAGTGTCTGTTCATGTCTTCTGCCCATTTCTTCACTGGATTATTTGTTTTTCAGGTGTGGAGTTTGGTGAGTTCCTTGTAGATTTTAGATACTAGCCCTTTATGTCATTTGTCATTTATGTTACTGGCCCAATATGTCGTTTGCAGCTATATGTTTTCCCATTCCACTAGTTGCCTATTAGTTTTCTTGATTGTTTCCTTAGTTGTGCAGAAGCTTTTTATCTTGATGAGGTCCCAATAGTTTATTTTGATTCTTGAACCCCTAGCCTTTGGAGATGTGTTCAGTAGGAAATTGCAGTTGAGGTCAAGGAGGTTGTTTCCTGCTTTCTCCTCTAGGGTTTTGATGGTTTCCTTTCTCACATTCAGGTCCTTCATCCTTTTGAATTTATTTTTGTGTATGGTGTAAGAGCATGTCTAGTTTCTTTCTTCGGCATGTTTCTGTCTAGTTCTCCCAACACCACCTGTTAAAGAGGCTGTCTTTTTTCCAGTGGATACTCTTTCCTGCTTTGTCAAAGATTAATTGGCCATACATTTGTGGGTCCAGTTCTGGGTTTTCTATTCTACTCCATTGGTCTATGTATCTGTTTTTGTGCCAATACCATACTCTCTGGATGATGACAGCTTTGTAGTAGAGGCTAAAGTCTCGGATTTTGATGCCTCCTGTTTTGGTTTTCTTCTTCAATATTACTTTGGCTATTCTGGGTCTTTTGTGGTTCCATATGAATTTTAGGATAGTTTTTTCTAGCTTTGTGAAGATTGTTGGTGCAATTTTGATTGGGATTGCATTGAATGTGTAGATTGCTTTGAATAATAATGACATTTTAACAATGTTTATTCTTCCCATCCATGAGTCTGGAATGTTTTTCCACTTCTTTGTGTCTTCTTCAATTTCTTTCATAAGTTTTTTATGGTTTTCATTTTACAGGTCTTTTACATCTTTGGTTAGTTAGGTTCATTCCTGGTATTTAATGGTTTTTCGTGCAGTTGTGAATGGGATCAGTTTCTTCATTTTCTGTTGCTTCATTATTGGTATATAAAAATGCAACTGATTTCTGAGGCGCCTGGGTGGCTCAGTCGGTTAGGGCTCCGACTTTGGCTCAGGTCAGATCTCACGTTCATGGGTCTGAGCCCCGCATCAGGCTCTGTGCTGACAGCTAGCTCAGGGCCTGGAGCCTGCTTCCGGTTCAGTGTCTCCTTCTCTCTCTGCCCCTCCCCTGTTTGTGCTGTCTCTCTCTGTATCAAAAATAAATAAAAAAACATTTAAAAATTTTTTAAAAAAATTCAACTGATTTCTGTACGTTGATTTTGTACTCTGTGACTGCTGAATTAATGGATCAGTTCTAATAGGCTTCTGGTGGGGTCTGTCGGGTTTTCCATGTGGAGTATCATGTCATCTGCGAAAAATGGAAGTTTGACTTTATCTTTGCCAATTCTGATGCCTTTTATTTCCTTTTGTTGTCTGATTGCTGATGCTAGGACTTCCAGCAGTATGTTAAACAGCAGTGGTGAGAGTAGACATCCTTGTGTTCCTGATGTCAGGGGGAATGCTCTCTGTTTTTCCCCATTGAGGGTGATATTAGCTGTGGGCTTCTCATAAATGGCTTTTATGATGTTTAAGTAAGCTCCTTCTATCCCAACTTTCTCAAGGGTTTGTATTAAGAAAGGATGCTGTATTTTGTCAAATGCTTTTTCTGCATCTATTGACAGGATCATAGGTTTTTATCTTTTCTTTAATAACAGTGCTAATAAATAATAATGTGAATATCCAGCCATGTTATAGAAAACCATATGTTACAGTTCATTTTTAGATTATCCCTAACATAAAAAATTGTCTTCTTTCTCTTTTATAGGTAATATAATATTACAAAGCAACATGGGTAACATCACAGTAGGTATGTACTAAGCTGCTAGTTGGTAAATTTTGCATGCTTTTAAAAATAGTTATATTTGTGCAACTTTATTAGAGTAAATAAAGTCTGAAGTTTAACTGATGAACTTGATAGGTTCCTGATATGCAAGTCAAGTATAGGCAGATCCAATGTATGAATATGTAAAATTATTTCTGAAAATTCATTGACTTGTCATCCTATAAATAATATATAATTATAGATTTGGTAAGAATAAAGTTAGAATTCTGATTTCACCACTTTCTTTTTTAGTTTATTTATTTATTTGAGGGAGACAGAGACAGGGCGAGCAGGTAAGCAGAAAGGGAGAGAGAGAGAGAATCCCAAGAGAGCTCTGCATTGCCAGTGCAGAGCCTTATGCAGGGCTTGAATTTCTGAAACTACAAGATCATGGCCTCAGCAAAATCAAGAGTTGGACACTTAACCTATTGATCCACCCAGGCAACCCTGATTTCACACTTTCTATACATAGGCTAATTACCTAACTTCTCTGTGCTTCAATATTCACATCTGAAAAAAATAGAAATTATAATAAGTACCTATGATAGAGGGTTATTATAAGAAGTGAGATCATATATATAAAGTACTTTAGCACAGTGTCTGACATATGGTAAAAATTCAGTAAATACTTGTCACTTTAATGATTGTTCTAATCCTAAGCCAAAACTAATAGTGGCTAATGGGACTTTAGGCCTCATTACTACATGTGATGCTATGCCTGTGGGAGGAAGAGTTCAGCTTTCCAGATAGCTTAGATAGAGTTTTTCTCTATCCCAAGGAGCACCTGCTCCTGCTTACCCATGGGCAAAGGCACACTCTGAGTTCTAAGAGTGATGGTTGTTTTTAGGCCTTAGAGGGCTGGAAGTATGGATGGAAAATGAGGATCTTTGAGGGGAGGAGGTGGCTTACTGCCAGGCTGAATGCCCAGGGCCTCTTAACTTTTCCTTTTTGATGGTTTAAGTTTTTCCTTTCTTTGTACCAATTGTAATAGTGAACATCTCCAATAGTCATTTTCACTATCACTCTTAGATTTTCTGACTTAAAGTATGTATCTTTTTTAAGAATTTTCCAGAGATTATAACTTTTATGTTCAATGAGGGATTAAGTTGAAAATAAAGGCTTCTTACATGATAGTTATAAATCATTTTAACTAAGACACAACAGAAGGATTCACTGTGTTCCAATGGAAAATCAAGATTTACTGTTGACTATTCAGGCCATTTTATCAGACATACCTGGGCATAATAAAGGAAGTTTCTAGTGTGAATAAAAAGGTATGCTTGTTGTAAGATTTAACAGATGGAGGCAGAGATGGGAGGAAAAAGACCACGTTATGGAGCCAAGAAAGCCTTTATTGGGATCTGCAATTCCCGGGCGAGGTCCCATGACCCGGGGAGTGGGGAGTTGGGGAGGTGGCGCCTGATAGGTGATGGGCGGGGGGTTTTATGGGTGAGGGGTTCTGGGTTTGATCTTGGGAGGGCAGATTATCAAATAAGAGCCTTTCAGGGGCGTGGCGGGATGGAATAGGTTGCCTCGTCTGTCAGGGTGATGGGAAGCTGGAGCTTCATGATTGGCTGTTTCCAAATGGGGCAGGACATCCCAGGTCTGCAGGTGAGGGGCGGGGGTCCTCTGTGCACGCGTTCTCCTCCAGCCCCCGGAGAAATGGCCGCTCAGTCGCCACCTTAAGGTGACTCTTACATTTGTGTGAAGCCAAGCTAGCTGGGGAGAGAAAATGCTAGACCTGGGTGGCATTTGTAGCAATGAGGCAAGGGGGTAAATGAGAATGTTGCATATTGGGAGGCACAGGGAATTTCATTACCAACTAGAAGGCCCTTTAGGCAGATATGAATTTGAGGAATATTTATAATACAATATGATAATGCTAGTGTTATTCTTGGATGGAAATGTGCAAATGCCGGAGTCCAGCTCCAGCAGGTCCAGGGTTCCCCTGAAGGATGGACGGTGTTGGCAAAAGAGAGTGAGAGAGCCTCAGCTTCTTTCTGCTCACCAGGCAGGTGTCTCTACCCTGACCCAAGAGTCAGCTTTATTTGTTGAAAAAATGTATGGGGTACAAAGCATAAGTGGCAATTGCTTTAGACAGTGATTTCTGGTAACAAATTCTTTGGTATGTAAAAATTTTCCAGAACATAGATTGGTGGAAGACTCCTGCATAATCTTTACCAATAGAGATTGAAGTAGGTGACTAGATGTTTATCATATGGGGAAGGAAGAGATCTTTAGCATTCAAATACAACGCAAAATTTTTAGCATAGCAAAGCCAAGAGTTAGGTCTTTGTGAGCAGGGGTCAATAGCCTGTTTTCTGAGGGGAAGAAAAACAGGTTTTCTCAGGAAATTTGCTCCTGTAATCACAGAAGAAGAAACTCCTATAACAAGTTTTTTCACAAGGTACAATTTACATATTTTTAGCATAAGAAGGCAAGTAACTCCTGATATCAGTCAGTCAGGTGCCTTGGAGGTTGGTGCTCAAGCAGAAACTGAGTGGGGGGTTGAGTGGGGGTAGATGCTGGTCACCATCTGATGGTGGGAGGCCTTGCAAATCCACCTTGCCTCACAAGGAGATTTTTTTCTCTACTTATGAGTTCAGAGAGACCCAACTTCTCGCATGCGAACATATTCTCTCTAAAAATGGAAATAAATGGTTATTTATTTACACATACTGGAAAAGAAAAGTAGTAGCAAGGATGAAATGAGCAGCAGTTTACATCTTTGAAGATGGTTTCAAATTGTATAAATGATTAACATTATGAATTCTTGTTAATTTTTCATGAACTTTTCCCTTTTTTCCACTATTAAGTACTAGATAGATTTTTAGATGAAATGTTTTATTTTTCTTAGATATATCTGTGTCCA
>PISW01013927.1:0-23590 GCA_004023785.1 Mungos mungo
TGTATCAAGGATCAGATCTCATGAGCTTCCAAAAAATGTCATAGTTTCCATATCCAAAGGGAGGAAGGAGGACTCAGAGGGTCTGCAAAGTGTTCAATAAGTAACATGTCCTCAACTTAAGCATACAAGCAGACATCAGTGACATCTGCCCCTGTCTCCTCTTGGGTCTTCTTGATGCAGGGAAGGCATATCTCCAGCATCAAGGTCGGTCTTGCTCCCTCCTTCCAAGCTTTCTCTCACTGCGTTCATAAATTTGCACCATTTTCTCAACTTCAAAGAAGAGGCCGAGAGGGAGAGGTTATGGTGCCAGGTTGGAGAGGTGAAAGATGTGTATCTTGACTGATGTGAAGATCTTCCCTCAGTCTGAGAACACCTGTCCCATCTCTCCAGTGGGGCCAGAGGCCTGACTGCCCAGTGGCCCCTGTCCTGGTTCTGGCTGTCTGGTGCTGGTGTGCCATGACTCTGGCTTCTACCCAAAGCCAGTGTGGGTGACGTGGATGTGGGGTGAGCAGGAGCAGCCGGGCACCTGGTGAGTCGATGAAGAATTCAGTGATTCATCACTTACATACAACAACCTGTGCTCATCACAAGTGCCCTATGTAATGCCCATCACCCGTCTAGCCCATCTCCCACCCATCTTCCTCCATCAATCCTCAGTTTGTTCTTTATTGTAAAGAGTGTCTTATGGCTCATTTCCCTGTTTTTTAATTCCTTCCCATATGTATGTCTGTTTTGTCCATAAGTGAAATCAGATGGTATTTGCCTTTGTATGTCTGACTTATTCACTTTGCATAATACACTCTAGTTCCATCCACATCATTGTAAATAACAGGATTTCATTCTTTTTGATGGCTGAGTAATAGTCCATCACACACACACACACACACACACACACACACACACACACACTGGGGTGCATGTATCCATTTGAATCTGTTTTTTTTTTTATCCTTTGGACAAAAACCTAGTTGCACAATTGCTGAATCATAGTGTAGTTCTATTGTTAACTTTTTGAGAAAACTTGACACTTTCCAGAGTGAGTGTACCAGTTTGCATTCCCACC
Organism: Mungos mungo; assembly: GCA_004023785.1. Taxonomy (NCBI): domain Eukaryota; kingdom Metazoa; phylum Chordata; class Mammalia; order Carnivora; family Herpestidae; genus Mungos; species Mungos mungo. The sequence continues at coordinate 1,064 of PISW01013927.1, forward strand.
AACAGTGTAAGAGGGTCCCCTTTTCTCTGCATCCTTGCCAACATGTTACTTTGTGTTGTTAACTTTAGTCATTCTGATCTGTGTGAGGTATTTTGATTTGTATTTCCCTGATGATGAGTGACTTTTCGTACCTTTTCATGGGTCTATTTGCCATCTGGATGTCTTCTTTCGAAAAAAACGACTATTCATGTATTCTTTTCATTTCTTAACTGGATTACTTGTTTCGTGGGTTTTAGTTTGACAAGTTCTGTATAGATTTTGGATACTAATTCTTTATCAGATATGTCATTTGCAAATATCTTCTCCTATTCTGTAGACTGCTTTCAGGTTTGGTTGATAGTTTCGTTGGGTGTTCAGAAACTTCTCATCTTGATGAAGTCCTACAAGTTTATTTTAGCTTTTGTTTCCCTTGCCTCCAGCAACATGTCTAGTAGGACGTTGTTATAACCAATTCAAAAAAGTTGCTACCTATGTTCTCCTCTAGGATTTGATGGTTTCCTGTCCTACATTTGGCTGTTTCATAAATTCTGAATTTATTTTTATGTATGGTATATGAAAGTGGTTCAGTATCATTGTTGTACATGTTGCTGTACAGTTTTCCCAACAATGTTTGTTGAAGAGACTTTTTTCCATGGGATAGTCCTTCTTGCTCTCTCAAACTTTAGTTCCCCATATAGTTGTGGGTCCATTTGTGGGTTTCCTAAGCTGTTCCATTGATCTATGTGTCTGTTTTTTTAGCCATGAGCATCCTGTCTTGATGACTACAGCTTTGTAATAAAGTTTGAAGTTCAGTATCATGATGCCTCCAGCTTTGCTTTTCATTTTCAAAATTATTTTAGCTATTCAGGGTCTTTTGTGGTTCCACACACATTTTCAGATTGGTTGGTCTAGCTCTGTAAAAAAATGCTGGTATTTTGACAGGGATTGCATTAAATATGTAGGTATATTTGGGTGGTAATGACATTTTAAAAATGTTTGTTCTTCCAATGCATGAGTATGAAATATTTTCCTATTTGTTTGTGCCTTGTTCAATAGCTTTTATAAGTGTTCTATTGTTTTTAGAGAACAGATTCTTTACTTCTTTTGTTGGGTTTATTCTTAGGTACCTTACGGGTTTTAGTGCAATTGTAAATGGGATCAATTCCCTGATTTCTCTTTCTTTGCCTTGTTTTTGGAGTATAGAAATGCAATATATTTCTGTACATTGATCTTGTATCCTGCAACTTTGCTGAATCAGTGCTCGCAAACTTCTGGTGGAGTCTTTTGGCTTTTCTTACATAGACTATCGTGTCATCTGCAAATGGTGAGTGTTTGACTCCTTCCTTGCTGATTTGGATGCCTTTTATTTCTTTTTGTTGTCTGATTGCTGAGCCAAGCCTCCCACTAAGGGTGATATCCCTGTCGTGTGCCTGACCATAGAGAAAAAGCTCTCAGTTTTTCCCCATTGTGGATGATAAGAGCTTTGGGTCTTTCATATGTAGCCTTTATGATATGAGGTATGTTCCCTCTATCACTACTTTTTTGATGGTTATTATCATGAATAGATGTTGTATTTTGTGAAATGCTTTTTCTGCATCTATTGAGATGATTTTATGGTTCTTATCCTTTTTTCCATTAAGGTGCTGTATCACATGAATTGATTTGTGACTATTGAACCAGCCCTGCAACCCAGGAATAATTCCCACTTGATTGTGGTTAATAATTCTTTTAATGTACTATTGCATTTGACTTGCTATTATCACGTTGAGAATTTTTGAATCCATGTTCATCAAGGATATTGACCTGTAACTCTCTCTCTGTTTTTCTTTTACTTAGTGAGGTCTTTGTTTGATTTTGGAATCAAAGTAATGCTGGATTCCTAGGATGTGTTTTGAAGTTTTCTTCCCATTTCTAATTTTTGGAACAGTTTAAGGTAATAGGTATTAACTCTTTAATCATCTGGTAGAAATCCCCTTGGAAGCCATCTGGCTCTGTCCTTTGGTTTGGTGAAAGAGGTTTTAATAGTGATTCAATTTCTTTGTTGGTTATGGGTCTGTTCAAATTTTCTATTTCTCCTGTTTCACTTTGTTTCTAGGAATTTTCCGGTCCTTCCAGATTGCCCAGGTTGTTGGCATATACTTTTTCATAATAGTCTTTTATAATTGTTTGTATTTCTGTGATGTTGGTTGAGATCTGTCCTCTTTCATTTGTGGTTTTATTTATTTGGGTCCTTTCCCTTTTATTTTTTCTAAGTCTAGCTATAGTGTATCAATTTTATTAATTCCTTCAAAGGACCAGGTCATAGTTTTTTGATTTGTTCTGTATATTTCTTTGTTTCTATATTGTTTGGTTCTGTTCTAATATTTTTTGTTTCTCTTTTTCTGCTAGCTTTAGGCTTTATTTGCTGTGCCCTTTCTAGCTCCTTTAGGTGTAAGATAAAGTTGTGTTGTGTATTTGAATATTTTATTACTCTCTGACATGAGCCTGTATTGCAATACAATTCCCTCTAGGACTGCAAACACTGCATCCCAAAGGTTTTGGACTGTCATGTTTTCATTTTAATTTGCTTCCATGTAGTTTTCTTATTTCATCTCTCCTTGGAAACCCATTCATTCTTTAGTGGGATATTCTTTATTCTTCATGTATTTGTGATTTTAACAAAATTTTTCTTGTGGTTGACTTCAAGTTTCATGGTGTTGGGGCCTAAAAATATGGATGGTATGGTCTCAATATTTTATAATTGTTGAAGGCTGATTTGTGACTCTGCATGTGATCAATTCTTGAGAATGTACTCTGTGAGTTTGAAGAGAATGTGTGTTCTGGTATTGTAGAATGGAATGTTCTGAATTATCTGTTAAGTCCATCAGGTCCAGTGTGTCATTGAAAGTCATTGCTTGATTGTCGATTTTCTGCTTAGATAATCTGTTCATTGATATAAGTGGGTTGTTAATGTATACACTATTAGAGTATTATTATCAGTGAGTTTCTTTATGTTTGTCATTAATTGATTTGTATATTTGGGTGCTTTAAATCCGGGGACATAAGTATTTAAATTAGATCCAACTTCTTGATAGATAGTCCCCCTTATATATGATATAATGCACTTCCTCATTTCTTGGTTGAGTCTTTGGTTTAAAATCTACTTTGGTAGAAGTATGGCTACTCTGGCTTTCTTTTGACATCCATTTGTATGACAGATGACTCTCCGTTCCTCACTTGCAATATGCAGATGTCTTTAGGTCTTAAATGAGTCTCTTGAAGGCAGCATATAAATAAGTCTTGGTATTTTTAATTTTTAAAATATTTTTTATTTATTTTTGAGAGACAGAGACAGTATGAGCAGGGAAAGGTCAGAGAGAGAGGGAGACACAGAATCTGAGGCAGGCTCCAGGCTGTGAGCTAGCTGTAGCACAGAGCCCGATGCGGGACTTGAACCCATGACCTGTGAGATCATGACCTGAGCCAAAGCTGGGCACTCAACTGACTGAGCCACCTAGGTGACCCAAATTGGGTCTTGTTTTTATACATTCTGATAACCTATATATTTTGGTTGGAATATTATTCTGTTTATATTGATCATAATTATTGATAGACATTAATTGAGTGCTATTGTATTGCCTGTCAAGTTTGTATTTCTGGTGGTGTTCTTTGTTCCTTTCTAGTCTTTGTTGCTTGCTTCATTCCCCCACTTTAAGAGTGCCCTTTAATATTTGTTGCAGGGCTGTTTTAGTAATCATGAATCTTTCAGTCTTTGGGAATCTCTTTATGTCTCCTTCTATTCTGAATGATAGCCTTGCTGGATAATGTATTCTTGGTTGCATATTTGTCTGATTCAGCACATTGAATTTCTATTGCCACTCCCTTTTGGCTTGTTACTTTCCTGTGTGACATACCTAATCTGTTTTCCGTATAGATTAAAGATTTTTTCCCCCTGGCTGTTTTCAAGATTCTTTCCTTGTCTGTGCATTCTCTGAGTTTGACTAGGTCTTGGCAATGGTCAAGTTTTTTAAATTTAATGGGAGTTCTCTGCACTTCTTGGATTTCAATGTCTGTTTCTTTCCCCAGATTAAGGAAGTTTTCAGCTATAATTTGCTCAAATAAACTTTCCACTCAAATTTTTCTTATCTTCTTCTGTGACTCCAGTGATACAAATGTTATTAAGCTTTAAGGAGTTTCTGAGATCTCTGAGTGTACCTTTGTGATCTAATACCTTTATTTCCCCACTGTCTTTCAACTTCTTTATTTTCCATAATTTTATCTTATATTTTGCTTATTGGTTTCTCTGCATCATCTATCCGTATTGTCATTGCATCCATTTAGCTTTGCATCTCAGTTACAGCATTTTAAAATTTCTTCTTAAATAGATTTTAGTTCTTTTATGTCTGCAGTAAGGGACTCTCTGGTGTCGTCCATACTTTCCTCAAACCAGATTGAATTTTTATGATTATTGTTTTAAATCTGGATACAAAAACTTGTATCTGTACTGACTTAATACTTGCTTTTTACTTCTTTCTGTTCCTCCTTTGGGTGAATTCCTCCATCTTTCATTTAGTCTGCTTCAGTAATTTTTTTTCTTGATGAAGCCTATAGTATTTCTGTTCCTGTGAGAAATGGCTACATTAAGAAAAATTCCAAAAATGAAAAATAAAAGAAAGCTAAATCCTATATGTGTTTTGGTCTGTTTGCTAAAGAAGCCAGATTCAAAGAATAATAATAATAATGATGATGATGATGATGATGATGATGATAATTAATACAACTAAAAAGAGAAACTAGATTCTATGTGTGTTTTGGTCTGCTTTTTAAAAGGAACTTGATCCAAAATTAAGGGGAAAAATGAATAAAACAATAAAAAAGTAAAAAAAAAACAATAAAATGGAAGCTGTATTCATGGAGTGCTTGGTTGCACTCTATAATCAGTAGACTTGGTATATGAGAGGCATTTGGGTTTGTCTTCTGGGAAAGGGGCAATCTGTGCTGATTCCCAGGTGGACTTGCACTAGTGGACAATGCATCTGCCAGGTACAGGAGGGTGGGGCTTGGTGTAAGAGGCCCCAGTGCCACAGGGTGGCACTGTTTTGCTTACAGCTTAAACAGTGCTGATGGGGGGCAAGGGGTGAATGGCATCACCCCACTCTCATCCCTAGAGTGGGAAGCTGGTGCCTGCCACTCTTTGTAAAGCCCTCAAAGAAGAGCACATAATCACCACTCTGGTTTATTCCAGACCCCTGCCTTCACCCTGCATGTGTCAGAGCTGTCTGCCTGCCACAACACAATACTTTTTTAAAAATTTATAAATGTTTATTTTTGAGAGAAAGAGAGAGCAAGAGAGAGAAAGGGAGAGAGCAGAGGGGGGTCACAGAGAGAAGAGGACCATGCACCATGCTGACAGGAGAGTCTGATTCCAGTCTTGAACACACGAACCATGAGGTTATGACCTGAACTAATGTCAGATGCCTAACTGACTGAGCCACCCAGGTGTCCCATCCTGTGTTTTATCTGAGAAAGGCAGCTGGGTTTCATAACTCCAATGTTTAGAGATTAGCGCAGACTTGTGCTAATCTTGTGGGGAAGAGTTTGTTAGGCTTTTGCTGTTTGACAGTTTGCCCCAGGTATCGGCTGTGAGACTCTGCAGCATTTCAGAATTGATGGTAAAACTCAGTCAAAATCTGGCACCAAAATTGGCCACCCTTAGCTGGGGTCTATGTTCTTATGCCAGTGAATAGTGCAGCATACTGGTGCCCACCAGGTTTTTGTCCCCAGAGAGGCCATGCCACTTCTCCCAAATGCTTATGAGCTGTTTCTCCCCAAGTAACACAGGGGATACTCAGACTATGCTGACTCTTTGTGGTGTCTTCCCGCTTTCCTCCCTGGAGCACCATCGATCTCACCAGGCAGGACACTGGAGATGGTGTAGGCCTCCAAAACTTCCTACTCTACACTCTGCTCCTATAAAAACTTGCAATGGTCAGCCCCTCTTCTCTTTCCAGTCAATGGTTTTGGGGAAAGAGTTCTTACTGTGAAATCGCCTCCAGGCACCTTTAATTTTCTCTCTGTCTGTCCCTCACACTCTTTCTCCTCTCTCTCCTTTCTCCATGATCAAAGCTCCCTCTCTTTGCAACACCCACAGTTCATGTGTACCCAAAATCAACAGCTTGCAACTTTTATCTTTCATGAGGTGGCCACTTCTGCAATTTTGTTTTCTCAGTTCCCAGATCATTTCCTTGTGTATTCAAAATGATCTGATGTTCATCTAGCTGTGTTCAAGGAATGAGGCAAGCTCTGGATTCCCCTACGTTTATGCCATCTTAACTCTTATATGACACACAATTTATTTATTTAAAAAATTTTTTAATGTTTTATTTATTTTTGATACAGAAGAGACAGAGCATGAGAGAGGGAGGGTCAGAGAGAGAGGGAGACACAGAATCTGAAACAGGCTCCAGGCTCTGAGCTAGCTGTCATCACAGAGCCTGATGTGGTGCTCGAACCCACGAACGTGAGATCTGACCTGAGCTGATGTCGAGGCTTAACCGACTGAGCCACCCAGGCGCCCCTATGACAGATAATTTAAAGTATTGTCATGAAGATGCTCACTAGACTTGAGAAAATAGAAGACCTCAATGAGTCCCTAAACAAAGAAAGAAAACATAAAAATGAACTCCTCAGAGGAGGAAAGCTCAGTACATGAAATTAAAAATACATGGATGGAATGAAGAGTAGACTATGGAAGCAGGGGAATGGACAGTAACTGGGAGGACAGGGTAATGGAAGACAATCAAGCTTAACAAGAGAGAGAAAAGAAAACAAAATGAAAACAGACTTACCGAACTCAGAGATACCATTTAGCAAAATAAAATTGGAATTCTCTGAAACACAGATGGAGAAGAGTGAGAAATAGGGACAAAACTTTTATTTGAAGAAATAGTAGCAGAAAACTTCCCAAATCTGGTGAAGGAAACAGAAATCAAGAATCAGAAGGCACAGAGAGCCCCCACAAAATCAACCCAAGGAGGTCCCCATTACGACAAAAATTAATGAAAATGACAAAACGTCATGATAAAAGAGAATTTTAATACCAGCAGAAGAAAGAAGACAGTTGTATACAAAGGAAACCCATAAGCTATCAGCTGATTTTTCAGCAGAAACTTTGCAGACCAGAAGGGAGTGCCATGAAATGTCCAAGGTGCTGAAAGAACCAGAGCTACAAGTGAGAATACTCTACCCAGCCAGACTATCATTCAGAATAGTACTAGTGATTAAGAGTTTTCCAGACAAAAGTTAAAGATATTGATGACCACAATACCATCAGTACAAGAAATATTAAAAGGGACTGTGAGTAGAAAGAAGAAAGACCAAAAGCAAAGTAAGCACAAAAACAGTGAAAATAAGGATATCCATAAAAATCAGGCACAGTATTTACAAAATAAAAGGATGTAAAATATGACACCATATACCTAGAACATGGTGGGGGGGAGAAGGAGAAGAATAAGCAATGGGCTCAAAGTTAAGTGACCAGTAAGTTAATATTGACTAATATTGACTACTATATTAGAGAAGATATGAAGAAACCGAATGAAAATCATAAATCAAAAATTAGGAATAGATACTCAAAAAATAAGGAGAATGAAATTACTAAAGAACCCAATAGATCAGGAGGAAAAAAGCAAGAGGAGAAAGAAACAGAGAATACCAAAATGACAATAAAGCAAGTAAAGAAAGTGGCAATAAGTACATCCTTATCAGTACATATATTGAATGTAAGTGGATTAGACACTCTACTCAGAAGACACAGTGAGATGAGATGGATAAAAAGGCAAGTCCTGTCTCTATGCTGCCTACAAGAGACTCTTTTCAGACCTAAGACACGTAAAGATTCAAAGAGAAGGGATGGAGAAGAATTTATGAAGCAAATGGATGTGAAATGAAAGCCAGGGTAGAAATACTTGTATAACACAGAATAGTCTTTAAAATAAAAACTGTAACAAGGGACAGAGAGAGACACTCTATACTACTAAATGGAATAATCTCAAAACAAATATAACAAGTATAACTATTACTGTACCCCAGATGTGAGCACCCAAATACATAGAGCAGCTAACAACAAAAATAAAGGAAGCAATTTATAGTAATTCAGTAATAGTAGGGACTTTAATACCTCACTGACATTGATGGAAAGACAATCCAAGCAGAATATCAACAGAGAAACTATGGATTTGAATGACACATTGGATCTGATGGATCTAAATGATATATTCAGAACATTCCATCCTAAAACAGCAGAATACACAACTCTTTAAGTGCACCTGGAAGATTATCTAGAATATATGATATAGTAGGCAACAAAACCGGTCTCAGTAAATTAAAGAAGATCAAAGACATACCAAGCATCTTTTTCTGACATCAACATTATGAGTCTACACATGAAACTCAAGAAAAAAGACTGGAAGGAGCATAAAATACCTGGAGGCTAAATAACATGCTACTAAAAAATGAATGGGTCAAACAAGAAATCAAAGAAGAAATAAAGAAAATACATGGAGACAAAAGAAAATGAAAACACAATGGCCCAAAGTTTTGAAATGCAGCAAAGACCGTTCTAAGAGGGATGTTTATAGCAATACAGGGCTCTGTAAAGAAGTAAGATAAATATCAAAGAAGCAACCTAACCACACAACTAAAAGATCTAGAAAAAGAAGGACAAAAAAATACCAAAAAGCAGTAGAAGAAAGGAAAAAATAATAAAAAATAAGAACAAAAATAATGATACAGAAAATAAAAATAAACACAGAAGAACAGATCAATGAAACCAGGAGGAGGTTCTTTAAAAGATAAAAAATTGATAAGCATGTAGACAGATTCATTAAGAAAAGAGCAAGCAATAGAGCAAAGTGAAGTAGACAAAATAAGAAAAGGAGGAACAGTAACTGACATAACTGAAATACAAAGAATTTTAAGAGTATTTTATGAAAAATTATATGCATCAAATTGGACAACCTGTAAGTAATGGATAGATTCCTAGAAACACTTAATCTCCCAAAATGAAGGGAGAATATATAGAAAATTTGAGCAGACCGATTACCAGCAATGAAATTGAATCGGCAGGGAGACAATTCTGAACAAACAAAAGTCCAGGACCAACAGCTTCACAGGAGAATTCTTCCAAAAATTTAAAGAAATAATATCTATTCTTCTCAAAGTATACCACAAGAGAGGAAGGAAAGCTTCCAGATTCATTCCATGAAGCCAGCATTAACCTGATATCAAAATCACATAAAGACACTACAAAAAGAGAGAACTATAGGCTAATATTTCTGATGAACAAAGATCCAAAAATCCATAACAAAATATTAGCACACCAAATCCAATAATATATCAAAACCTCATTCCTCTCGGACAAGTGGAATTTATTCTTGCTGTACAAGTGTCATTCAATGTTCACTAATGAATCAAATGAGCAAACAAATGAGAGAGACAAACATGTAAACCCAGACCGTTAGCTATAGCAGGCACAGTGGTGGCTCCCAGAGGGGAGGTGGGGGTATGGGTGGACTAGGTGCAGGGGATTAGGATTACCCATATTGATAAGCACAGGGTAATGTATCAAAGTGCTGAATCACCATATTATACACTTGAAACTAATATAACACTGTATGTTAACTATACTGGAAATTAAAAATAAGAAACAACAACAACAACAACAACAACAACAACAACAACAACAACCAAAGGACAGTAAACTCGGCACATCGAAATGAATAGTTCATGGTTTATGTTGTTTCTTTTCCCAAAGGGACTAAAAGCGCTTTGAATAAAGTGATTGCATTGTGAACACTAATTTCTTTCCTTATTAATTTTTTAAACTTTATTTTTGAGAGAAAGAGAACTCTGAGAGAGACAGAGCATGAGCAGGGGAGGGGCAGAGCGAGAGGGAAACACAGATCTGAAGCAGACTCTAGGCTCTGAGCTGTCAGCACGGAGCCTGACGCAGGGCTTGAATCCATGAAATGTAAAATCATGACCTGAGCCAAAGTCAGATGCTCATCCGACTGAACCACCCAGGATCCCCATGATACTGTAGTTTCATGAGTGTAGCCTGGTGCTTGGATCCAGACAGGTGTTAAGTGACTGTTTGGTGAGTTGCAAGTCGGAATGAGGAGGTATTATTCAGATGTTTCAGTGTCCTGTGATTTCAGTGATGGTGACTGATTCTCCTCTGAAAATAATGGTGAACTGGTGGTTGACACTGTTACACAGGCAATCATGGCGAAATCTGGAAAAGCAAATAGAACAAGTGTTAAAAGCATCTCATGGGCTCAAATGGTGCCTTGGGCCAGACCAATTTCCCAGACCTTGTTTAACCTAACCTAAGTGCTGTTTCAACCATCCCCAGAAATATAAGTCTTTCCACACCAACGAGGAAATCTCTGTTCATCACAAGTGAGGTCCTTTCACATGGAGCGTCTCTATCGCCCAAGGTGAGATAATTTGCATGATTAGACGTCTGTCCCCCTAATCAAGAGAAGGTGACCTTCAAATCTATCTGCTTGACTGTATTTGAGCACAGAAAATGAGAAGTCAGAGATATGGATGAGATGGGGTGGGCGTGAGGCAGGGAAGGCAGTCCATGGGGAGTGACCCAAGGGCAGGAGGGACAGGGTGACAGCAGGGCCCAGGGCTGGGTGCTGGGGAGCCATGTGTCTTCATGGGTTACTGTCTGGTTGAGAAGAAAAGGCATGAGATGCAGGGTCACTTCTCCATGCCACACAAGACCTGTTCCCAGCATCCGAGTTAGGGCCTCAGGGAGCAGGATGGAGGCTCATGACTGGGAGAAACTGGGAGCCCAAGAGAAGGGTCAGACCTGGAGGGGAAGTGAGAGTCTGAGTAGATGTCCAGGGTTGAGGGCAGAGTCCATCTGCATTGCTGCAGAGGCTCAGGGAAGGCTTGTGTGTTGAGAAAGAAGTCGGAAGAGAGGAGCCGTGTGTGGGGAGGTATGTTAGAACAGACGCCAAAGACCCACTTTCTAAGAGAAAGAAAGACCATCTGCAAATAAGATGCTGTTCCTGCAAGTGGCCGTTGCTCATCGTTTTCATTCCAGGTGGTGACAGTGACGATGGGGAGGACTGTGGTCTTGCTGAGTGGGTGCAAAGTGTGCACGTGCACACATGTATACCTGTGTGTGCCCATATGAGTCCTGTGAGACTGGGTGATGCACATGTGTGTCTGCATGTGTACATGGGTTTGAAATGTGTGTACATGTGCTTGTGTGTCTGCATGAGTGTGTAAGTATGCATGAGCAAGTGCATATAAGTGCCCATTTGTGTGTCTCTGTGTGTGTCTGTATGTCTGTTTGTATATGTGTGTATGTTTGTGCAACTCTGAGTGTGTGTGTGTGCACATATGTGCATTTGTGTCTGTGCATGTGGACACTCAGGGTGTGGGTTCCCAAGCACATATCTGGGGAGGGAGGGATATCAGCCTGGTTTGTTCCTGGGCATCCCTGACCCCGGGACCCTGTGCTCTTCTGAATGATGGGTATGAAGCTCTGGGCTCTGGGGCAGCACATGTCTCCTGAGAGAACTGTGGCTCCATGTCCAGTTTTTAGTGCCCCTCCCTGGCATTTTCTTCTGCATTCTCTCTCCTTCCCAGTACCCTCCTCTTCCTCAGTCTATCTGTTCTTTTGCCACAGACTTCCAGGAGCCGATCTCTTTTCGAGTCATCCTGACAACATCCTTTTACAACCATTCATGGACAGAGAATCAGGGCTCAATTTGGCTGTATGAGATGCAGACTCATGGCTGGAACAGCAAGACTGGAACTTTCATTTACCTGCGGCCTTGGTCCAGGGGCAACTTCAGCAATGAGCAGCTGGTGGAATGTGAAAAGTCATTTCACACATTCTCCATCAGATTTCCTCTGGTATTTCAGGACCACGTCAGTCAATGGCAGCTTGAATGTGAGTTCAGGTCCCTCAGGGCAAGTGAGATGGAGGTGGCAGGTGTGTGTGCCTCTTGGAATTCCTTCTTCCTCCAGGAAATAGCCTCCACTGGCTTCTGAACCTCTCATCTCATCATAAAACTGAATCCCACCCTCGTGTTCAGGAGGCAGAAACCAGGACCTGATCTTGAAAAGCTTCACATCTCCTGCTACCTCCCCTCCTCACGGACCTCAGGCTGTGCTTTCCTACCTCTCACTAGAGTCTTCCGTGACCACCTGTTCCCTGGCCTCCAGCCAGACAGTCTCCTCTCCTTCACTCTGTGACTGATCCTTGAAATGTGCTTTCTCCACATTCAGTCACATCAGCGACATGACATCTGTCTGTGGGTTCCCTCTACCCACTGCTGTCCCCTCACTCTGGATGGTTTTATCCCAGCTCTCCCACGGAGCCCTGTCCTGTTCTCTCCTCTCTTTCCTCCAACATGTGTTCCTTCCTCAGTCATTCACCTTTCTTCTGATTCCAGTGCCCACCGCTGCCCCTGTGTCTGAGTCTCCACTCAAACCAAACTTGGCACCATATCTTCCAATACCCTTAACTTCTCTCTTTGCTTCCTCTCTCTTGGCTTCCACTCACCTCATTTCATATCTTTCCCTCTCCATTTCATGTAACTCACATTCTCTCTTCCTAGATCCCTTTCAGATACAGGTGGCCGGAGGCTGTGATTCCCATTTTGGAAAAGCACCAGTATGCTTCATGAGGATTGCTTACCAAGGATCAGATCTCATGAGCTTCCAGAACATGTCATGGTGGCCATCTCCAACGGGAGGAAGGAGGGCTCAGCAGGTCTGCACACTATTCAATCAGGACCATGTGTTCAACTTAGGAATACAAGAAAATATTAGTGACTTCTTCCCTCATTTCCTCTTAAGTCTTCTTGATGCAGGGAAGGCAGATCTGCAGCAACAAGGTCAGTCCTGCTCCCTCCCTCCAAGTTTTCTCTCTCTGCACCCATAAACTTGCACCATTTTTAAAATTCAGTGGAGAAGGGGTTAAGCGGGAGAGGGGATGGGGACAGGATTTTAGAGGAAAGAAGATCTGTGTTTTTTTTGTTTTTTTTTTGTCATGTGAAGATCTTCCCTCTCAGTCTGAAAATACTCGTCTCGTCTCTGCAGTGAGGCCAGAGGCCTGGCTGTCCCGTGGCCCCAGCCCTGGTCCTGGCCGTCTGCTGCTGGTGTGCCACGTGTCTGGTTTCTACCCAAAGCCAGTGTGGGTCATGTGGATGCGGGGTGAGCAGGAGCAGCAGGGTGCCCAGCGAGGTGACATTCTGCCCCATGCTGACGCGACATGGTATCTTCAGACGTCCTTGGATGTGGAAGTCAGGGAGGCAGCTGGCCTGTCTTGCCGAGTGAGACACAGTAGTCTAGGAGGCCAGGACATGGTCCTCTACTGGGGTGAGGAAGGGCTGGTGCCTGGCTGGGCAAGGGGGTGGGAGGTCCTGCAACAGAGCAGGAGAGAGAGACAGAGAGTTTTGGATTCTAGGGACTCCAGATCATAAAGGACTAAATTAATCATGCAAAAAATGGAGAGCCTAGAGAGAGGTGGGAGGTGGGAGGAAGCAGAGGGTTTGATGAAGTATCCATCTCTGAGCAGGATGGGAGAGGGGTAGGAGGAAGGACTAGGAGGAGGAGTGGAGGAGGCAGAGGGAGACAGGAGCAAACAGGACCAGGAAGTTGTGATTCCATCTGGAGTGAATGAGAGATGACACCCCTTGTGTACCAATCCCACAGAGCAGCACCGCCCCCTGGGCTGGGTCTTCCTGGCGGTGATGGTGCCCCTGGTGCTTCTGGCAGGTCTTGCGTTCTGGCTCTGGAAGCACTGGTAAGTCTGGGCCCTTTTCCGGCTCTTTCCCAAGGGTCTCCCCACCTTCCTGTCTGTTCTTAGCCCTCCTCTTCCCAGTGCCCTTCACCCTGGTGTCCTCACCTCCACCTGTTGCAGAGCAAATTCCAATTTGGTCCTTCCAGGAAAACACACTGGAGACATTAGTGCACTGACTTCCGTTTGAAGCGAGATCCAGCAGCCCAGGGGTCAGGACCTACTTCAGCCCAGCTCCGTGGTGAAGGACTTGCAAGTCTGTGTGGGCAACTTCTGTCTTTGTCTCTGCTCAGTGATGGTTGTCAATATGAGTTAAGTGTTATTTAGCAGAATTTCTTGTTCTGACCTGATTCAGATACTGAAATCTCGAATTTATTTTAGAGTAAAACGAAGTCCAAGTGCCTCCGTGGGTCACAGCTTCTTGTGTCAGTTCCTCCAGTGAGCCCTCCCTGATCCCCAAGAGGAAGTAGTCTCTGCCTGTTGTGAATTTCCACCACTGTAACCCGCGCTGTGGATAACCTACACCTCACTTCCCATCCTTTTTTTCCCCTCATTTATGTCTCTTTTCCCTTCTAATTCCAGGTCTCTTGAATGCAAAGTCCATGTCTTTTTAATATTTGTATCCTTGGCAAGGGGTCTCAGTTGCATGGACTATGTCCTCAATAAAAATGTGCGTTGAATTTATACCAAATTCATAGTTTTTGTTTGTTTCCTGTCATGTTTGTAGTAGTTAGGATGTTGATGCTCTTCTGTTGCCTGGTGACCTGACAATGCCTTGGCTCCTCACTTCTGTGAGCCTCTGGGGAGAACACAGTTTTGCCTGTGAACGTTTCTATTATTTAAATACAGACCCGTATTGGAGCGGACCTGTTGTGAATACAAGGAGGAAGGCAGGATGCAGGCCCTGGCTGTTTGAGGCACTCAGGACAGCAGCAGACATGTCACCTTGGGGCTTGTTGGAAATATAGGGTCTTGGCCTCAGCTGAGGTTCAGCGAATCACAATTTGCATTTTAGCTAAAGCAGCAGAGGATTCACGCAGGCAGAAAATGTGATGCCTGAGAGGCAGCAGCACAAGTGTGTCCCTGGAGGGAAGCGAGTGGGTCCAGAAAAGAGAAGAAGAGTGTTGTGTTCAGGAATGTATGGGGGCCCAGCAAGGAGAGGACGTACGGAGCATCCTCACATTCGTCATTCGTGGCTGCTGTTTCACAGTCACTGAGGACACAGTTCAGCCACACTTTGCTGTTACTCCTGGGGGGAAATATGAGGCTCAGATTTTCGGAGCCTCTGCTCTCAACACTTGCCCACTAATGAATACACAGCCTTGTCTCATGTGTCTTTTTATTTAATAAGACCGTAGTCAATATATATATATTCCAGCGTCTTTGCTTTGAACCTCACAACTGCACTGCCCACGATGCTTTTAGAGACAAATTAGAAATCATCATTATCTCATGCATCTTCATTTGTAGCTCTTTCCCCCACCTTACACGGCATCATCATAGCATCCTACATGTTACTATAACATTTTCTGAGCTTCCATAGACATCAAGAATTTCCTTTTCCTTTTCCTTTTCCTGGATCGCTGACTTGTCGATTCATTACCACCGAACTCAGAGGCCCACAGCTCTGCATCGCGAGCCTGAGCAAGAGTCACCTGCACAGTTCTGTCCGTGAGGCACATCTCACCTTCTTGTGCTTCGGAACACCAGTCCCCCTGCAGCTCTGGGCGTCGGGGCTTTTTTAAACACTGAAAGCACCAAGAAAGTGCTCGTAAATGCAAAAAATGTGGCAGCAAATAGACTATGAAAAGGATCCACATTTATATTTAAGAATTAACCTGGAAAAGCAGAGCATCGACTGGTCCAGCCTCACCAGGACACCTGTCAGCTCACCCTTCCTGCGTCTATGAGTGGCCGTGAGCTGATGTGCTGGGGGATACAATCGATGGCACTAGGTAGGTCCATGAGCACGGGCAGCCTCTGAATCATGACGATGGACCCTTGTGTTTGATCACTATCACAAACCAGAAATTGTGAGTTTTACTCCAAATGAAAATAAGAAGAGGAAAGAAAGAGAAAAGAAAAAAGGGGCATCTCTCCCTCCATCTTTACCCCTACCCTCCTCTGGTTGTCTCTCTCAAAATAAAGAAATAAAACTTTAAAAAAATTAAAAAGAAAAAGGTACAGTAAAACAAATCAACAAACAAGAAGAAACAGTTGGCTGTAGGCTCCTGGGACCAGCGGCCGGAGGAGAGACTGGTGGGCTAGGTGTCAGTCTTTCTCCGCTGGATGAACAGTTGCCGGGCACAGGGGATTGGGGTTTGGTGGACCTGGGCCTCCCCACCCCCCCGGGAGGTCACTGTGCTGTTCTCTGAAGTCCCACTGTGTTCATGTTGGGGAGAAAAATGGCGACACCCCAATCTCTCCTCCCTGGACTGGGTGCCTCAACCCACGCCGTTCAGGCAGCCCTCATGGAATAGTGAGCGAAAACAATCAGCGTGCCCTGCCCCACGGTTCCCTGTGCCTTCTAGTGTCCCCACAGCTGTCTGTGTTCTTACCCGGGGCGAGGAGGAGGAAGTGGCACCTCCTGGAGGCTCCCCAACCATCTCTGTCCCTGCGGGGTGAGCTCTGAGATTCGTAAACACGTCTCCCTCCTGGTGCCCCAGGTTATTCCCGACTCCAGCTTCCATGCCATAATCTGTGGGGCTGTTTGTCGTGCTGTTTATTTAAAAAGCAGGGGCACTCAGTTTCCTCCTGACCCGCCCCCACCTCCCAGCTGTCCCAGAGCTGAGCCTGCTAATTTTTGATGTTCCAGGTGTTAAGAGCTCCAGAAAATTATGCCCCTCTGGTTTTCAAAGCCAAGGGTTATGGGAATCTTTCTTCCCCATGTTGGCTCCCTGGTGAGTCTGTTTCTATCCTTTATCACTGCCCCTGCATTCCGTCCCCCTGTGGACATTGGATGTCCTGTGTGTCCCTTGGATTCCCTGCCTCATCTCCACCTATCCTACCCTGTTCAAGATAGCCTCTGTGGACAGTTGTTTCTGCCACTCTGTGAGTCATTTCCTGGGTTCCTTAAACTGACACGGATGTTGTCTAGTTGGGAAGAGGTTATCCCAGGGCCCTCCAGAGTGCCATTTCCTGAGAACTGCATATGCTGAGTTTTATTGTAATGAACAGACTCTACCCAACAGAAGACTGCTTGAAGCAATATTCTCTTCTTTTTGTTAGTTTATTTATTTTATTTTGATAGAGGCAGAGACGGCAAGCAGGGAAGGAGCAGAGGGAGAGGGGGAAAGAGAGAGGATTCCAAGCAGGCTCCAAACTGCTGTGGGGAGCCTGATGCAGGGCTCGAATTGAAGTGATATTTTTAAAGTGATGGTCCTGAACTGATATTTGCCCACTCAGAATTGTGACTTCATTGGTGATTTTAGGGAGATAGAGATCCATAACTCTTATCATGGATGCCCAATATGTAGGACAGGACCGGCAAGTGATAGATGCCCAATGAGTATTTCTGAATGATTGAATTGTTTGGTCCTGGCATACCATTATTCTTAAAAATTATGAGGTCACTTGGGTGGCTCAGTTGGTCGAGCGTCCAACTTCGGCTCAGGTCATGACCTCATGGTCTGTGAGTTCAAGCTCCATGTAGGGCTCTGTGCTCTCGGTTCAGAGCCTGAAGCCTCCTTCAGATTCCGTATCTCCCTCTCTCTCTGCCCCTCACCCACTTACGCTCTGTCTCTGTCTCTCTCATTAAAAAAGTATGGAGGTATTCAACATAAACTTTTTTTAGTATCAGATAAGATTAGTTGTACTCTTGCTTGAGGAAATGAGAATGTTACGCAATTTTCTTTAGAATAAGTCATATGCTAATAATCATGAAGTTCACACAGAAGATCCTACTGTAAATCTCCTATTACATGTAATAAGAATGGGAAAAGATAGTTGCAAATGCCCATCAGATAAAGGGCTACTATTCAAAATCTACAAGGAACTCACCAAACTCTACCCCCAAAAAACAAAAAACCCAGTAAAGAAATGGGCAGAAGTCATAAACAGACACTTCTCCAAAGAGGACATCCAGATGGCCTACAGGTGCATGAAACGATACTCAACATCACTCATCATCAGGGAAACACAAATCAAAACTACACTGAGATACCACCTCACGCCAGTCAGAGTGGCTAAAATGAACAAATCAAGAGACTATAGATGCTGGCGAGGGTGTGGAGAGACGGGAGCCCTCCTACACTGTTGGTGGGAATGTAAACTGGTGCAGCCACTCTGGAAAACAGTGTGGATGTTCCTCAAAAAACTATCCATAGAACTCCCTTATGACCCAGCAATAGCACTGCTAGGGATTTACCCAAGAGATACAGAAATGCTGATGCATAGGAGCACATGTACCCCAATGTTCCTAGCAGCAATGTCAACAATAGCCAAAACATCAAAAGAGCCTAAATGTCCATCACCTGATGAGTGGATCAAGAGCATGTGGTATATATACAATGGAGTACTACATGGCAATGAGAAAGAATGAAATCTGGCCATTTGAAGGAAAGTGGATGGACCTCGAGGGTGTCATGCTAAGCGAAATAAGTCAGGCAGAGAAAGACAGATCCCATATGTTTGCACTCATAGGTCTAACAGGAGAACGGGAGACACCAAATGGAGGACCAGGGGAAGGAGAAGAGGAAAAGAGAGTTGGGGAGAGAGAGGGACGTAAAACTTGAGAGACTATTGAATACTGAAAACGAACTGATGGCTGAAGGGGGAGGGGGGGAAAGAGGTGGTGGAGAGGGAGGAGGGCACTTGTGGGGAAGAGCACTGGGTGTTGTATGGAAACTAACTTGACAATAAACTACTTTAAAAAAAAGAAACTATGAGCATTTGTAACCCATGATGTTAATAGAGTGTTCTGGAAATATGTTTCCGGATTCTTCTCTTAGTATTCCTGTTAGAATGTTCCAAGCTTGTCTTATCATGAACTTGTCTGTGGTCGACATGCTGAACCACTTTTGTGATGGTCTAGAGTGTTTACAGTTCCTTGAATATTTGTTTGTGCTTTATGTCATCTGGAGATGTGTTTGGGCTATGTGTCTTGTTATGTCTTGATTGGCCAGTAAACAGATATAATCTCTGGCTAATTTAAGGAAGAACATAGTTTTAGGGAAAGTTTTGATTGTAACATAGAAAAAAACCCACTCCTAATACTGAAGACTTTGAGAATCTGGATGATCAAAATCACTTCTTAATCCATTACCACGAGGGAACATAAAGCAGGCAGACTGGCTGCAATGTGCCCCCCCTCACCCCCAGGTGGTGGATGTGTGATATTCCCTGGGCACTCTTGGTTGCCCAAAAACAAAGAAATAGGAGAAAAACAAATGGCTAACTGATAGAGATCAAGTTCTGCAGGACAGGAGTCTCCATCAGTTTACAAATAGATAAGCAGTCTTTCCCCAGGGGCCAGGCCAGCTCTTCCTGCCCAGGGGTCCTGTCCCCTTCTTTGAATAAAATCACCTTTTTGCACCAAAGACATCTTCAGGAATTCTTTCTTGGCCATTGACTCTGACCCCACCAACACCACACCATAACCCCCAAAACGATCCCGTTGTAGAACTGAGTATCAGGGCAGCTTGCTAACCCAGCCTGGGAAATCCAGATCCCTCCAAGGACATGGTATGCAAACCAAGCTCTTGGTGACTTGGGACAGATTCCAGAGGCTCTGCAAGCCAGAAAGAATAATTCAGCTACAACTGTTAACAAAGGACTGAAGGCCAGCATCAGGCCCAGAAATTTCCGGTATCTCTAGGCTTTTTCCCATCGATCAGGCCAGGGGCTCCTGACAGGCTGGAGTCCAGGATACTCACCAGAGGTCTGCTTCCTGGTGGCGCAAGCCTGAGGCCTCACAGCAGCTCCCTCCTGAGAAGGGCAGGAAGGCCACCATCCCCTCCACAGAATGGAACCTTAACTGAGTGTGGGAGGGGCAGAGAGCCCCACTGCCTCAGGGCACAGTGAGTCACACTGCATCTGGGGAAGGGCAGTGGGGGAAGGGACAGGAAAACACATTGTCCAAAACCAAGAGGTTCCAGGTGCAGAGGCAAAGCAGGGAACACTCAGAAGGCCCAGTCCCAAAGCTGAAACACAAAGCGCCTGGCAGAGGATGGGACTGGACCAGAGCAGAGGTAGTGCCTCCCTCTCTGTCCCAGCAGGCCAGCCAGCAGGGCACCAAGGGCAGCTCCTGCTGGCAGAGGATGAAGATACATCCCCTCGAGCCACATCCTGGTAGAAAAAGGAACTTTATTATATTCAGTTATGTTTCTAAATTTAGTTGGGGGATTTTATCATCAATGGATGTTGTACTATGACTTTTTTGCGTCTATTGAAATGATCACACAGTTTTAATCCTTTGTCTCACTGATGTCATATATCATGTTGATTGATTTGCAAATATTGAACGACGCTGGGTTCTTAGGAATAAATTCCACTTTATCATGATGGATGATTTTTTTCAATCCTTCAGCTTGCTAATGCTTGTTGAGAATTTTTGCATCTTTGTCCCTCAGAAGTATTGGCCTGCAGTCCTCTCTTTTTGTAGAGTCTTTATCAGCTTTTGGCATCAGGGTAACACTGGCCTCATTGAATGAATTTGGAAGCTTTCCTTTCCTCTCCTATTTTGTGGAACAGTTTGAGAAGAATAGGTGTTATTTATTCTTTAAATTTTTGGTAGAATTATGCTGTGAGGATTTCTGGTCCTAGACTTTTGTTTGTTGGGAATTTGTCCGTACTGATTCAGTTTCATCGTGGACAATTGGTCTGTTCAAATTTTCTATTTCTTCCCACTTCATTTTTGGGATGTTATGCATTTCTAGGAATCTATCCATTTCTTGTACTTTGTCCAATTTGGTGGCATACTATTTTTCATAATATTCTCTCAAATTTCTTCATGTTTTTGTGGTGCCAGCTGTTATTTCTCCTCTGTCATTTCTGAATTTCTTTGAGTCACTATGCCACTCACTTTTTTTAATGTGTCTGGCTACATGTTTATCTAATTTGCTGACCTTTTCAAAGAACTATCTCATGCTTTCATTGATCTGTTCTACTGTGTTTTTCTTTTTTAATTCACTATGTCCTATATTTCTCTTCTAATATTTATTCTTTCTTTACTTCTACTGGTCTTGGGTTTTATTTGTTCTTCTTTTACTAGCTCCCTAGTTGTAAAGTTAGGTTGCTTATTTGAGATATTTCTGGCTTCTGTAGGTGTGCCTGTATTGGTATAAATTTCCCTGTTAGAACAACTTTTGCTGCATCCCAAATATTTTGAACACAGTGTTTCCTTTTTCATTTCTCTCCATGTACTTTTAAATTTCCTCTTTGGTTTCTTAGTCTACCCACCCATTCATTGTTTAGTAGCATGTTATTTGACCTCCATGTATTTTATGCTCTTTCTAGATGTTTTACTCTGGTTAATTTGTAGTTTCATCGTGTTCTGGTTAGAAAAGATGCTTGGTATGACTTTGATCCTTTTGAATATGTTGAAACATGTTTGGTGGCCTAATTCATGATCTATTCGGGAGAATGTTTCATGTCCACTGATAAAGAATGTTATTCTGCTGATGTAGGATAGAATTTACTGAATGGGTCACTTAACTCTCTTTGGCTCAATGTCATTCACAGCCAGTGTTTCATTGTTGATTTTCTGCTTGGATGTTCTGTCCACCAATGTAAGTGTGTTGTTAGAGTCCCCTTCTATTGTATCACTATCAGTTTCTTCCTTTCTTTTTCTTACTAGCTGCTTTATGTATTTGGGTCCTTCCTTGTAGGTGCATAAATATTTACAATTGTTATATCTTCTTGTTAGACAATTCCATTTACTTTTATATAGCGTCCTTCTCCTCTCTTGGTACAGTGCTGGAGTCCTGCTCCAGCAGGTCCAGGGCTCCCTGAAGGAGAGACAGTGTCAGTGAAAAAAGGACAGAGAGAGGAGCCTCAGTTTTCTTTCTCATTCTCTAGGCAGGCTTCCTTCTATGCTATATCGGTTTTTGTGTCTTTACTTATAGGTTAAGTGATAACAGGACATCAGCAGGGGGAACTTTTACAATGAACAAATCTCTGTGATTGGACGCTTTGAAAAGTGTACAGATACAAGATTTACAGAGGCGTTCTGGCAAAACTATCCTAATTACAGTGAACAACAAATTCTATAAATTCAGAGTGAAAAAGGGCCAAGAGAAAGAGGGAATGATGGTGATAGGTTTCTAGGGGCAGGAAGATGTGTGTATCTTAACTGATGTGAAGACCTTCCCTCTCAGCTGAAAATACCTGTCCCGACTCTGCAGTGAGGCCAGAGGCCTGGTTGTCCCGTGGCCTCAGTCCCGGTCCTGAGTTGTCTGCTGCTGGTGTCCATGTCTCGGGTTTCTGTCCAAAGCCAGTGAGGGTGAAGTGGATGCGGAGTGAGCAGGAGAATCAGGGACCCTGTCCTGGGTGTTTTCATGGGTTTCTAACAAACCACTGTAAAAAGGTGATGATAAAGACCACCAAACACCGAATAGAAGCGAGGCAAGATTTTATTTAGGGTTGAGCCAAACCTGATCTCCCCGGTGTTGAGGAGCAGAGAATGGCCCGAACAATGGTAGCAGTGAGCTTATATGGACTTTAGCAAGGCAGCAAACATCATCATTCAGTTAACCAATTAGAGTTTACAGCATTTCAGGACACCCCCTCACATTTTTACA
>PISW01013928.1:0-16164 GCA_004023785.1 Mungos mungo
TTCATGGAAGATGAGATAGTGGAAGTAAACACAAGAAAAGGGGTCCACCTTCTAATAATTAGCAGGCTCTTACCTCTCCGACTCCCAAGCCCCTTAGCTACCTGCAGTGTAGACAGCAGCCTGGGACTCCGGCCCCTGGGCCCTTGAAGTGGCAGCTCAGGTGGCCTCCTCCCCTCCATGGACACTTCCCTGGAGGTGGGCCCGCCATTGTCATCATTGGTGGCTCCATAAGAAAGTGATCCAGCCTTCTGGTGTGGATTCCTGACTGTCCTAAGTCAAGTGCATGTGAAAACCACTGATGCTGGTGTTACTGCAGGAATCAGGGTCCTTGGTAACGAGACTTCTCAGGATGCTGGAGCAGTCAGCGTGCAGTACAGGGTCAGGGGGCCCTCAGTGTCCCCTCCTTGCCCAGGGGATGCTCATGCCCCCTGTGGTGCACTCCTGCTGAGGAGATGCTGGGAAGCGAGGTCAGCTCCTATCTTATAAAGATGTGTCCCAGACACAAGGGACGGCTGCTGGGTGAGGGAAAGCTCCATGTCACCGGAACGTGAGGTATTTATAATAATGATGGTGGTGATACTAGGTACACCCTACGTTCCACATGCTCCCACAGCTCCATCACATCTCCCCTCTCTAGCAGGAGGCCTCATCATCCTCATCATGATCATCGTCTCCATCACCACCATCATCGTCTCCATCACCACCATCACCACCACCATCATCACCAGCATCACCACCATCATAATCATCACTACCATCACCACCACCATCACCATCGCCATCATCACCACCATCACCACCATCACCACCATCATAATCATCACTACCATCACCACCACCACCACCATCACCATCATCACCATCAGCACCACCACCACCATCACCACCACCATCATCACCATCATCACCATCATCACCACCACCATCATCACCATCATCACCATCAGCACCATCATCACCGTCACCATCACCACCACCATCATCATCGCCATCATCACCACCACCACCATCACCACCATCACCACCATCATCAGCACCACCATCACCATCACCACCATCACCGTCACCACCATCATCACCACCACCACCATCACCATCATCATTACCATCATCATCATCATCACCATCACTATCATCCCTATTTCACAACTGAAGAATCCCATGCACAGGGGGCTAAGTGGTCACCACATGAGAAGCAATGACATTGCTCCTAAGCTTACAAAATCCCCCTTCCATTTGGTTTTCCTCGGCCAAGATGAGCAGCGGTGGCCCCAGGCTGAGTGGCTTCATGTGGCTAGGGGAGCGGAAGAATGGGAGGGAGGGCTCACCTCCGTCCTTTCAGGACATGACCCGGAAGTCCATCCCACGACCTCTGCTCACCATGCATCGGCCAGCACCTGGTCATGTGGCCGCCTGAGGCTGCTATGGAGGCTGGGAAGTGAGCCTTTGTTCTGGTCAACCACGGGCCCCGATCCCAGGAGCGGCTCTAATTCCTCGAAGGGGCAGATGCGGAGGGAGGAGGCCTGCTCTTCATTTCGAGTTCCTGGGAGCTGATGCTGCTGGTCCGCAGGCCCCAGTCTGAGTAACCGGGCTTCAGGGGCCCAAACATCCCCGGGTTCCTTCCCTGTGGGGCCACCTGCTGAGGCCTGGGAGGTTCCTGTTTGGTCCCGTGACTTACCGGCACTCAGGGGCGTCTGGTTGACCCCCGAGGACAGAACTGCAGTTCCCCCGGGGAATTTGTGCAGCATCTCCTGCGGGGAGCTCCCCCCCAGGATGCATTGCCGAGTCGCCTGGCGACTGTGTTTGTTTCCCAGACATTGATCTGACGCATGTTATGAAAGCGCAGAGCTGGCTTCGGAAAGGGGCAGTTTCTCCTGTCGATATCAAACACATTCAACGCATCACCGGGCCTGCTCATTACAATTTCAAATGTGCTCAGAGATAGGAACCTATAATCCTCACCCGTCTCTCTGCCTCAGACTTGAGGGGAATGAATCTGAGTCCCAGAATGGGCCTGTGAAGGCCCCGAGCCCCGGTGTGAGGGCCGAGGACCGCCTGGCATTCCGGGCTGAGAACCATGCCTTCAGGGAGCTGATGACACAGGAGGGTCAGGACCACGCTGAGCGAAGCCGCGGTGCCCCGTGGCCAGGAGCCTGGCCTCTCTGCCCTCATCCCCACAAACGTCGGCACACCCCCAGTGAAGTGTGAGGGGGCACCCCCAATGCCAGGTCCACGGGAGCCAGCGCCCTGCACACTCCGACGTCTCGGGTGGCTGCCCGCCCGGGGAGGACGCACGGCACTTTCCTGGGATCCAACCGTCCAACCGTCCACACAGCAGGCGCCATCTTGAAGGGCTCCCCGACCCGGACCCAGCCTCGGGGCGTCACAGTGAGGTGGGCGGCTTCCTCCACGCCCCTGCCCCGAGATCACACTGTTCCACACCCAGAAGGTCAACCCAGAACCCCAGGGCTGCCCAGGCCCAGCGGGAGAACCAGAGCGGTGCCGGCTCGTCATCCTTTACCCAGATGCTGTCAGTTAACCTGATCATGACATTCAATTCTATTTTCTCCCTCCAGGCTGTCACTATTTCTGTCAACCTTATGGCAAATCCCCCAGGGCTCGCCCCCTCCGCCCGCGTGCGAGCCCTGCTCCGGGTCGGTTCTGAGAAGCAGGACTGGTGAGCCGCAGGGCGTGTGCGGTTTCTGCTCTAATAGGTACGCCCAGATTTCTCCGCAAAAGGTCTTCGGACTTACCCGTTCTCACCAACAGAATATAAGAATCCTTTTTTCACACATCTTTGCTAATCCTTGATATTATCCTTATTTCTCATTTTTGCAAATCAAATAGGTGGGGGAAACCCTTGTTTTAACTTGTTTTCCCTCATTCCTACTGCGTGACGTTTGCTGGCTGGCTGTAATCTCTTTCCTGTGAACTGTGTGTTTGTGTCTTTCGTCTGAATTTCTGTTGGGTCGCTTATCTTTCTCAGATTGCTCTCGGAGGGTGATTTTACGTGGTCCACGTGGGCCCCTCGCCGGATGAGCGTTTTCTCCTAGCCGGTGAGTGACCTCCTACTGCGTCTCGGTCATGTGGAAATATTAAGTTTTGTAGCAGTCAAGCTTACGTGGTTTTTATTTTACTTTTTTGCATTTTTTTCTTGTTCAAGGTCTTTTGTCTCTGCAGGTTACATTTTCTCTCTCTCTTTTTTAATTTTTAATTTCTTTTCCAAAGAGAGAAGCAGAGACAGAGTGTGAGCACCACCCCACTTGTTTTATATACGACATATTTGTTGTATGTGCGACACTGGGAGGGAATCACCGCTTTCTCCTCTTCTTCCTTTTTTGTCTTTACTGTTCTTGCACTTTCTCTTCAAGATGAACTTGGAATCCATTTGTCAACGTCCATGAAACTGAGTTGGGGTTGAGAGAGATAATTTTGAACAGATTAACGATGTTGGGATGAAGTCAACAGAGCCGTTGCCCAAGCGTCCTACCCGCGTCCGTAACTCCGGTCAAGGAGAGAAGGTAAGGAAGACCGTGGCTCGTGGGGAGGGTAACTGAAGAGAGGCCCTTGATGACCTCTGAGCTTCCGCTGCTGCCATGACCCTCCGGCCAGAGCCGCGGGGAAGCCGGATGGAAATCTACCCAACACGGATCAGCTCACACCCTTTCTAACCCTCATCATGGACTCATGTCTGGTCCTTACAGGATGTGGATACAGAGAAGGAGCAACGTCAGGCCCCATTCTCCGCCGAGAGGGCTCCTAGGGCCAAACTATTGGCAAAGAAAGCTGCCCCGAGCCCCGGAGCGCCGGTCTGAGAGAGGCGCGGCCTCGGGACGCAGGGGCAGAGACCGGGACGCAGGAGCACGCTGCCTGAGGTGCGTCGTGGTGCCGCCCGCCAGGTGTGCCTGGTTCTCACCTGCGGACATGGAAGGACAGCGCTCCAGGTCCCTTGTGGTGGGGGGTGGGGACCGTGGCTGGTTCTGGCCAACGGGTTTCAGATGGAAGTAACACGTGTCATATCCAACTGTACTTGCCAGTCGAGACCCCCACGGGCTGTCTTCCCTGCTGGCTCAGCAGCCGGCAGCATTCAGCATGGGGCCGCCCCCTGCGCACGACCCTGAGGGCACGTCTCCTGAGCAAGGACCGAACCACAGCCGGCTGGCCTCTCCTGAGCATCACACCTTCAGTCCTTGTCCTCTTGTTTCCTTGCACACAGTGGGAGCTGGATTAAGATGGATGGATGGATGGATGGACGGACGGACGATGTGATGGTGCCATAGCCCTCAACTCAGCAGTCGCTACCCCATGGTCCCGCACATCTGGCCTTGGCAGAACCTGGAACTGCCGTTTCCCTCACACTACACACAGCGATGGCATGCTGCTGTTAAGGCGTCTCCGGGTGCGCGGGCAGCGTGGGTGGTGCCTGGAGCAGGCTCCCGACTGGACTGTCTTGTTCTCATCTGCCGAGCAGCCGACGGCCCTTCCAGAGCCCTTCTCGTGAGCGGAGCACTGACTCGCTCGGGTCCCGTGACGAAGCGTGCAGCCAGGTCGGGCTCAGCGCGCATGAATGTGCTGGCTCCTTCCCTCCGGGAAAGACGTGACCCGTGCCCGAGCCCAGGCTGCGTGAGACGTGGGGAGAGGCAGATGCGTGTCCAAAAGGAAGGGGAACCAAAGATACTGAGGTGACTCCTCCAAGTTGACAGTGCACGTGAGTGTGCATGTGTGTGAGTGTGCATGTGTGGGTGTTTATGCGAGTGTGCATGTGTGTGAGTGCATGTATATGAGTGTGTGTGCAAGGGTGTTTGTGTGTGCATGTGCGTTTGCATGAGTGTGCCTGAGTGTTTGCATGAGTGTACATGTGTGCAAGTATGTGCATGGGCATGCAAATGTGCAGGAGCACTTGCGTGGGTGTGCATGTGTGAGTGCATGTGCGTGAGTGTGAGCACATGGGTGTTTGCAGGAGTGTGCATGCTTGTATTTATGTGTGTGTCTGAGTGTGCATGGGTGTTTGTGTGAATGTGTATGTGTAAATGTGCATGCTTTCGTGTGAGTGTGCTTGTGTGTGTGTGTGTGTGAGTGTGCATATGTGCCCGGGGTGTGTGTTTTGTATGTGTGCACGTGTGTGTGCATGGATTTTATTTGTATGTGTGTGCATATGTGTATGTGTGAGTGTGCACGGGTGTGTGTTTGTATGGGTATGTGTGCCTGCACGTGTGTTTGCTCATCTTTCCTCCCAAAGGTCCGGAGTCACACACTTTGTCTCCCCTTGTGACAGAAACATACGCTGCTCACTAGAGGCGGTGACCCTGTTGACTCCTCTGCAGCTCACGAAAATACGTGAAAGGGCTTCAGGCGAGCCATGACGTACACGAGAAAGCAGGTGAAAAGTCACAAAGGGACCTTCGAGTGCGATTTGGAAAAGCCGTTACGGAGAAGAGCTTGCAAGTGTCCTGGGAAGGCCGTTAAAAGCAGAAGTTTAATAACTGCTCGTTGTCACCGTTGGCATAGGAGGCAGAAGGCACTAAAAATGAGACCTGGATGAGACTCTCGGTCCCACCACCTAGCGGGGGAACCGGCACGGAAAATTAGCTTTTTCTCTCTGAATATCAATCACTTGTAAAATTGAGGCACTTTGTAAAACGGCGGGGCAGGGGCACGTGCAGGTGCCGATGAGGCCTCATTCGTGCAGTCACTGTTTGTCATTCAGTGTCCCCGGAGCAGTAAGACGCCACATCATTCCGTCCGGGAAGAGGCGTCCCCCAACCACGAAATTGCAACCTTCTCCACAGACGCCTCTTCCTCGCCGCGTAACTGGCCTAGAGCGGGGCCGCCGCCGCCGCACCGCGCGGGGACTCAGGGCTCGAACCCAGAGGGAAGGACGTTACCTGTTATATGTTTGTGCCTTACGTCGGGTGTGGGACTCTCTGCAGAAGTCAGTGCCTGGGGCCCACGGGGAAGAGCCAGGGCGAGGAAGAGAATATCAACATTTGCACACAGAAGGAAGCAGAAGACGGCATGCGTGTGGCGGAGAGAGACAGAGACAGAGACACACCCGCAGAGACACGTGGTTGCTATTTGACACCACAACTAAGTTCTAACACGATTTTCTCATTTCCTTGAGGCGAATGCTGCGCATAGAGGGCCCTCTCCCAAAGCTCCAGTAACAACAACAAGTCTTAGGTTAACCTTCTTGGAGCTGTGGGATCACGAGAGGAAACTGGGCGTAACGTGTAGGTGCCCTGCGGACGCTCCCAACCCCCCACTGCCGCCAGCTCTCGGAAGCCAGTTCCTGGCAAAACCAGTAACTTCCTAAATTTACCAGCCAGCTGGCGATGGCGTTGTGATATGTGTCGCCTCATCTTTTGTGTTTTATACTTCATGTTGATCGTGACTGTCTCTAACCCTCCAGATTCCGACCCCACCCTACGTCTCTTGCTGAGCCCCTGAGTGCCCGAGCCCAGCACAGTGTGAGGGTCGGAGGGGCAGACACGCATTTGCTGAGCTGGTTGATGACCACGGTAACGTTACCTCCGCCGCCATGGATCTCCAGCCTGCAGACTTCCGAGTGAATCTGGGGATGTGCTGTGTCTCAGATCTGCACCGTCTCTGAGGACACTCAGGGTAAAGCAGTATCTCCCTCGGCTTCAGCTCAGGAGCATCTTTTCAGTCAGAAAACCTCTCCATCCTGTATCTGCCACCGTGTCCCCGCATGTGTCCCCTGTACCATCCCCACACGCGCTGGACAGGACCAGTGACCAGCCTGGGCCCGGAGCTGCCGAGGACAGAGCTGCTGAGGAAGACCGCACCTGGGGAGACAGGGATGGAGTCGCAGGTGAGTGAGGGAATTTTTGGGGGGATCTGGGGGCAGAGCTAACCCCGCCTCAGCGCTGAGCTATTTACCGGCAGATGCGATTAAAGGGTGGCTGGTGACATCCCTCCCAGCCCCGCTCTTCAGTCACAGGTGGTTACAGGTCGGCAGGGAGGTCTGTTTACTGTCACAAATGATTCACAAATTAGCATTTCACTCTCAAATCTGAATAATTAAAATAAAAACTAGAGGCGCCTGGGTGGCTCCTTCGGGTAAGCCTCTGACTTCTGCTCGGGTCACAATCTCGCTGGGTCACGATCTCACTGTGTGTGGGCTGGAGCCCCACATCGGGCTCTGTGCTGCCAGAGCAGAGCCTGCTTCAGATCCTCTGTCTCCCTCTCTCTGCCCCTCCCCTGCTCTGTCTCCCTCTCTGCCCCTCCCCTGCTCATGCTTTCTTCCTCTCTCAAAAATAAATAAACGTCAAAAAATTAAATTAGATCACACCCAATTAAAATGATAATCTTACCTTGGAGTTCTCTTGCGCCTTGTTTTGAATCCTGCAAGAGGTCCAGGAGCTCCCGCCTCTGCGCATCCCCTGCAGCGCCCCACGCGGGGCCTGGGGGCCTTGCCCGCATATGTGACACCGTGCCCTCCTGCTCAAACTCTCCGGGGCCTCCTCCTACTCTGCCTAACTGTGCTGTCCCAAATGCAGCCACAGGCACGGTGCTAGCTGAGAAATCAAAGTGTGGCAGTGCCACTGAGGAACATTCAGTGTAATTATTTTTAAAAATTGTTTAATGTTTATTTTTGAGAGAGAGAGAGAGAGGAAGAGGCAGAGGCAGAGGGAGAGGAAGCTGCATTCCTGTCCCACCTCACTCCAAGCAGGCATCCCGTCCTGCAGGCGGAAGTGAGTTCGGTCTGGACTCCTCTAGGTACCTGTGTCCCCTGACCCACCTTCCTGGGGCGAAGGCACGAGCAGGGTGGCCTGGGACGGTAGCGCAGGGACAGACACCGAGCTGGGCACACTGTTCAGTCTGTGCTGAGTTCTGGAGAACCAGCGCGTGGGCCAGCGCCCCGTGAATACTACCTCCGTAGGAGCCGTCCCAGCAGCTTGGGGAGAGCTGGGAAGTCCTCCCCACCCCCATCATCTCTCCAGTCCCTTGAGATTTCTAGTTTCCAGTAAAGGACTCTGCACCCTTAAGTACGCTGTAGACCTGATCAATTGTCTCTACAGAGAAAAGCCCAGGAAAGGTTGAGGACTGCGGGGCTGTGTGTGGGTCAAGTCCGTGTTTCTTTTAAATCCCAAAGTTTCCCTTAATTTACAGAGTCTTCCGAGCCAGATGCGTAGCCATCTGCACAAAGCACTCTCTCCTGGAAATGGACCCCTGGGCCTCCCCAAAGGCCCATTCTTTATTATCAGTGAAGCCGTATCACTGCTGTGGAACAGTCCTTGTGCTATTACTATCCAGAGAGAGAAGGCTGTGTCGTTCCGGAATCTACTATTGTTAAGATGCCGACAGTCTGCAAAGCAATCTACAAATTCAATGCAATGCCGATCAAACTTCCAACTGCCTTTTTGCAGAAGTAGATGAGCTGATTCTAAAATCCATATGAAAATCCGCATGGGTGGTGGTGACTTGGGATGGGGGACTTCCTGGGGAGTCAGGCTCTGGTACTGGAGGGGGTGAGAGCATCAGAGGAGGTCCGGGGTCAGAGTGGGCCTGAGCACGGGCATGGGGCTGTGGGCGGGGCGAGGACTGTGGGCGGGGCCGGGACAGGTGGGTGGGTGGGGCGGGGACTGTGGGCGGGGTGAAGACAGACGGGTGGGGGGCAGCACCTTCCGGAGCAGAAACAGGACTGGACCGGTCATGTGACTTGAGGGGGGTCAGGTTCAATGATGGGTTCGAGGCCACCATGAAAGGAGGCAGGGCCAAACAAGAGGGGGTGGGTGCACTCGAGGGGGTGGGGCCAGGCGAGGGAGGGTGAGGCCCCTCTGGTCAGACTCCCTGGTCAGGGCTCCCTGTCTGTCCTTGCGGAGGGTTCCTCGTTATGACTGAGAACTCCTAGGGTTTTTCTCCTGCTGGCAGGGCCCCTCGTGGTGTCCCCCGGCCACCTCACAGTCACCCCTCTCCGAGGCTTCCAGCAACCCCAGCACCGCCGGGAACAGCAGGCAGAGTGGCCACCTGCGCGTGAAATGACAGGATGTCCTATGTTCAGGATGGTCCAGGGGTTGACTTGGGGCAGAGGGAGGAGCAGGCAGAGGCCGCCATGAACGGTTTCAGGGCACAGCCAGAGACGAGGCTGTCCCTGGGGAGCTCATGCCCAAGACAGAAGTGGACTCGCAGCCGCCCTCCCTCCGGGCTCCTGCCTCCTCTCGGCGCCTCTGGTTTGCTGCGCGCTCCCCTGGGGTCCCGCCTGGCCGTGTGGCGTCTTTTCCACTGAGAACCTCAGGGCTGGGTGTCACCTGGGCGCCGGGGGGACTTGGAAACACTTTGTGCCCTGTTTTGAGGGGCTGTTCTAGTTCCAGACCCCGTGTGACTTCCCAGGTTTTCCCTTCGTTTCGGCCCCAGACATCCCAGCAATCCCCTCCGAGGGCTTTTGCCTCCGCCGCCGCACAGGGGTGTGCGGACTGTGAGCTGGAACCTGACGGTCCCGGGCTGTTCCTTGGGGGTCAGGGGTCAGGGGTCAGGGGTCAACAGGACAGGATGCGGGAAGCCACGGGGGATCAAAGCTGAGAATTCAGTTTCCCCTGGACGGTCCCAGAATCCCACGCGGGCGGTGGAACGACCGAGGAACGTGGTTTCTGGGGTTGTACAGCGTTGGAGGGCTGAGGTGAGAGTCCAGACCGTGCCTCCTCCCTCTGTCCTGGGGGCGGCCCCCCCCAACTCCATCGGGGAAGGAGGGAGAGGGCAGGGAGGGACGGCACTGCCCCTCCCCTTCTCTGGGTTGTGCTGCGGGAGACTGCGGGGCATCGTGGTGGGCTGGGGGCAGGACAGCGGTCTCTGAAGGGCACCTCTGACTCACACCTGCGCACACAGCCCCCGGGTTCCAAGGTTAGTAGTTGCTGTTTTCAGTTGTCTCCTGGTCTGAGCATGACAGTGGTCATGGGGGGAGACCCCAGAGTCAGCCGGAGGAATTCATGAGTAAAGACAGGCACGAGCGCACCCCAGGTAAGACTCGGGGTGCCACCTGCCTGGCGCTGCAGGGTAACCCAGGGGATGTGGGGTCCCAGGCCGCCCGTGGGCTGTGTGGAGAAAGGTGGGCACAGGCTCACGCGGAACTGAGCTCATCTCCCACTTGTGCAGAGCATTCCTGGGGTGTCCGTGGCTCCTCTCGTGGTCCGTGCCCACAGACCGTGGCTGTCTTGGCTCCTTGCTCACTGGCCGGGCAGGTCAGGGGACAGGATGGAATGGGCCCCTGGAAGTGGTGGGGGAGGGTCTTGCCCTCTGCTTTTCTGGGGCTCAGCTCTCCTCACACACACGCACACACACACACACACGTTCTGCATCCGTGTCCCCATGAGGGGTCACAGGCGGAGCATCCCTCGGAGTGAGGGGAGCTTCGGCGCAGGCCCAGCCAGAACCTATCAGAGAGATGGTCTTGAGTCGCTGTGGCGGGTTCATCCTCCCGGGCTGTTGGGGGATGAGTGGAACCAGGCCCGGGAAAGGCTCAGGCAGGTCCACACAGGGGGCCACTCTAGGGGGGACAGTGACCTGACTGAGCCCAGCCTCCGGGGCCTCAGTGTAGAAGAGGGTGTGAGGCCCCTCTATCACGTCCCTCGTGAGGTGTGAGCACCCAGGGAGCGCCGGCCCGGGTCTGAGCGCAGGGGAGCGCTGGGCACCGACACAGCGTCTAGGGACTGAAGTTCAGCTCAGGTTCTGCAGCTGTTATTCTGGAACATTCCTGCTACCCATCTGGAGTGCTGGTGGTTGCAGAAGGTTCTGTCCCTCGTGTCTACTGTCATTTACCACCCGAACACTCAGGTAGTGTTATGTCCTTGTGGGACAGCGCCCAGGCCCCTGGCTGGCCTGCGAGCAGAGCTCCCTCCCTGGGTCCCTTGCGTGTGGATAATTAAGTGCAAGCTGTCTTTCTCTGAGACGTGGGAGGGTGGGCTGGGTGATGGGCGTGAGCAGAGGGAGTACATGTTCGGCAGGTAGTTGAGTTGGTGAGTGTGTGGGAGAGGGAAAAAGGAAGGCAGCTCAGTCCATCAGTTTAAAAAAATGAAGTCACAGAGGTATTTATGATTAAATATATCTTTTCCTCCAAATCTGTCACCACTCAATGTAGAAGACACCAGATTTAGACAGTCTGTGGGTGTCTTTGTGGGAGCAAATCACAGCTATTCATTGCTAGGAAAGGTTGATTTGAAAATGGTTTGAAGTTATCCATGCTAAAAATGAGCATTTCGTGAACAGTAATGTGAGTGAGTGACAGCCCGAGTCAACTGCCCACCTCTCGGCTTGGGACGGGGACATGAAGGACAGCACCTCTGGGCGGTGTCCTTGGGAGAATGGTCATTTCTCCTAAAGGAAATCCAGAACAAGGGGGAGGAAAACAAAGAGAATAGAGAGCCAGAATAGGAGCCAGATTTGAAAATCTTTAAATGGGAAAGTCAGGGAAGCTTCTAGAAAGACTGAATTGCTGGTTGATGTAGATTCATTGAGCTGGTTGATGTAGGTTCATTGAGGTGGAAAAGAGCAGTGTCCTACTGCCTGAAATCGCCTTCAGCGAGGGGCTCAGGAGTTAACGTGAAAGACAAACGCAGGATGATTTCTGCAGCCCCAGGCCCGCCCCACGTCCCCACTGGGGGGACTGCACGCATACAAAACGCAGTGGGATGACCTCATTCCTTCTGGCGGATTGCTCAGAACACAATTAACAGAGGAAGACCAGCTGTGCCCAACAAGAGGGGTCAGAAGGGCCTGGATTCTGGTAAAGTCGGGCTGCCCTGGGCTCCTGGCTAATGGGAGTGGTGCTGAGGCTGCATGATTTCCTGGAGGCAGAGGTCTGGGTGCATCTCCCACAGAGACAGGCCTCCAGGGGAGCTGGCCCAGCTCCAGACACCTGGCTGTGTCTCCTCTGCCTGCCGGTGCCTCCATCTGTGAGGGCTCACACCTGTGACATTGATCTGGCAGGGTCCTGGGCCACCCACTGTCCCGGGACTGCTGCCTAGGGAGAGATCCACCCTCCTGTGCTGCAACGTCCTTCCTCACAGGTTTAGGGGTCCGGGGGAGCATCTAAAAAGCACTACAGGTACCATGGAGGGACTGGGCATGTGCCAGCTTCATTCTCTGGATTCATCAGCAAACAGGGTTTTATTGGAAAAAATTTTGGTTCATCAGCTCTGGGAGGGGCCTGGAATTCCGAATTTCCATCAGGCACTGGGTGATGTGGACGCTGCCTGTGGAACCCCCTCCCCCGCCCCCGGGAGGGGAGAGGCCCCGCCATATGGTGGCAGCAGGAGGGGAGAGCAGGTGTGCAGGGGCTCCAGTTTCCCATAATCGCGGCAGGGACCCCAGGGCCCCGCGTGTCTGAAATCCCGGGGTCCTGCTCAAGGGCGTGCCCGTGGTATGAGCTCAGCGGCGGACGTAGAGTGACCGTGGGTGTCAGTCCCAGAGCGGCTGGTGGGTGGCCAGCGCTCCCAGGAAGGGGACGCAGAGACCTGAGCTGTGCATGCCTGACACTTCCCTCTGACGTGTATGTGGGGGCACATGAGGGACCTCCAGCCACGCCCCGGGAAACCAGGTACTGAGGACCCGATGTCCCAAGAACGAGCTGATTGGGGAGCACTCTGAGAGCAGAGCTTGGAGCGCACCACGTAATCATGCCTTTTCTGTCTTCAATTTTTTACTTTTTCCTCTTTTTTGTTTTTATTTTTTGAAGGTAGTATATAAATTTATATCCGCCCCCTTCATTTCGCCCCCTTCCCGGCCTCATGTGGACACTGTGTGGGGTCCGATGCCCCCACTGCGGCCTGAGCCAGGCGGAGTTTCAGGTCCAGCTAGAAATCGGCGGGCAGCGGCCATCCCGCGTGGCTGGCAAGCCCCGCTCTAGTGCCCCGGCTCCCTGGTGGCTCCGCCCATTCCCCCAGAGCTCACCCCATTGGCCGGTCTGCTCACGTGTCCACCTCCAGCCAATCCTGCTGCGGAGGACCCGCGTGTTTATGCTGATTGGCCACACCTGATTGCCCGCCCTCTCCTGAACCAATCACCGTGCCGGAGCTGTGCGCCCCAGCAGACCTGCTGGGACTAGAGAGGAGCCAGGACCCCACCCGCCTCTGCTGAGGTGGGAAGTGAGGGCACGTGACCAGATGTGCCGGAATTGGACGCGGGAGGCTGAGCCCGAGTGAACGTCCACTGCTCGCACCCAGCGAGGTGTCCCCTTGTGTGTCTCTGATCCTAGGTCCCCTGCCAGGTGCTGGCCATGCTCCTGCACTACTTCTTCCTGAGCGCCTTTGCGTGGATGCTGGTGGAAGGGTTGCATCTCTACAGCATGGTGATCAAGGTGTTTGGCTCAGAGGACAGTAAGCACCTCTACTACTATGGGATAGGA
Source organism: Mungos mungo (assembly GCA_004023785.1). Lineage (NCBI taxonomy): Eukaryota > Metazoa > Chordata > Mammalia > Carnivora > Herpestidae > Mungos > Mungos mungo. The sequence continues at coordinate 13,361 of PISW01013928.1, forward strand.
TGGGGTAGGTGGGGATGGGAGGGTGCAGGCAGGGATAGGAGGGGGTAGGTATGGAGTATATGGGAATGGAATGGGTCAGGTGGGGATAGGAGGGGGGTGGGGCAGGTGAGGATAGGAGGGGGTAGGTGTGGAGTAATTGGGAATGGAATGGGTCAGGTGGGGTACATAGGGATGGGATGGGACAGGTGGGGAGAGGAGGGGTAGCTGGGGGAGGATGGGGACAGGTGGCTGTCTTTATCCTCATCCTTCTTGGCACCCTGGGAAGGCAGGAGTGGAAGGAGAATTCCCTTGGACAACAATGGCAAAGACCTCTTGGATTTTTTAAAAAATATTTATTCTTGAGAGAGAGAGAGAGAGAGAGAGACAGCGAGAGCGAGAGCGCGCGCGCGCGACTACAGAGGAGGAGCCGAGAGAGAGGAAGATACAGAATCCGAAACAGATTCCAGGCTCCAGGCTCTGAGGTGTTAGCACAGAGCCCAACATGGGGCTTGAACTCAGGAGACCAGACCTGGAGATCATGACCTGAGCCAAAGTCAGATGTTCAACCCACTGAGCCACCCAGGCGCCCCTTTTGGTTTGTTTTTTTAACTTTGTCCTCGTCCACACGGAGGAGTCCTGGTGAGGATATTAGGCCCTGTTTCCTGCTGGAAGGTTGGGCTGTGTAATGACACCTGGAGTTCTTGCAGTCACCCTAAGGCATCTACCAGACACTAGAGACTTGCTACTTGCTTCTGGCTTTCTCTAGACAGATTTAATTTTCACAGTCCTCACTGTACCTGAGGATAGCATGTGTGTTTTGTGCTTTGAATTGGCAAATAGAATCTCTTTGATGGGGAAGTGTATGTGAAATATACATCCCACATTTCTGGTTTTCTTGGCATGAATGGCTTCATTTTCCCCTGGAGGGTGGAAGAGGGGGATATTGGACTTCAAGGAGCGTCTGGTGGTGGTGGTGGGGGTCCTGAAGGAGGGGCCATTTCAGGAAGGGGCAACTCATGGCAAGAAGGAAGGGGATGATAAACCATCTCTGTCTCATCTGTGTTACTTAATATCTTTTATTAAAATGTGAAAATAGGGGAAGGGGCTTAAGGGTCCACTCATTGTGGTGCACACTGAGTGACGTATAGAATCGTGGAATCAATGTACGCCTGAAACTCATAACACTGTATGTTAATTAAACTTGAATAAAAAATAGAGCAAGGGGAAAAGCTGCCCAGTTAATTGCAAAGTAAAAAAAAAAATGTGAATCTTCTCTTTTGTAATAGATTTGCTCCTGATAAGGAAGGGACTGCAACATTTTGTTTTAGGTTTATTTACTTGTTTTTTTTTTTTTTTGAGAGAGAGAGAGAGAGAGAGAGAGAGAGAGAGAGAGAGAGAGAGAGAGAGAGAGAGAGAGAGAATCCCAAGTAGGCTCCTTGCTGTCAGCACAGAACCTGATGTGGGAACCGTGAGATCATGAGCTGAGCCAAAGTAAAGAATCGGACGCTGGACCAACTGAGCCACCCAGGCGCCCCTACAACAGTTTTCTTAACGGTTGTGTGATAACCGGATGGAGGGTAATTATGAAGATGAGGGCTCTTTGCTTCCTCTCTGAATGGCTGAGGACTCCTGACCAGTGACTGTGAACCCACATGCTCCCTGAGACCAGGCAGGAGACCTACCTACCCCTGTGCGATGGCTAGATGTAGGAGAGTGTGGGGGCAGGCAGTACTTGACCCACCTGAAAGCCATGTAAATTAAAAAACATTTAGGCTCCATTGAATCCAAGTAAAGCAGTTTTGAGGGCCAGGCCCAGCACCCCAACAGTTTGCTAAGTGATCGCTGTGTGTGTACAGTGACACCCCGGTTTCCAAACCCAACAACTTAAATACACGTGCGCGGAGGGGACACTCTGTAAATCCAAACACTCACAGATGGCAATGTAGATAACCACCTTAGGTTTCTTTTGAAAACTCAGATTATTATTTTCTTGGTGAAGACCCCGGGCCCCACCCCCAACCCCCCGTAAATCTGTTTCTCTAAACAAGGTCTGTGGAAAGCGTTAGTATTTATAGAGGAAGTCTCACTGTGCCTGGGCGTCCAACGGCTCCCTCCAAGGGGCACATTTATTATAGCTCCTGGGGGACCGCAGCTCAGGTGGCTCTGATGGATGAGAAATTGGATGATGCTGTGTTGGCGCCGGAGCTCAGGAGGGAACCGAGTGATCATTAGAACATTCTGGAGCTCCCCAGGGTGAGCGGCTGAACTCAGTGAAGAGCTTCAATCTGCCCCAGGTTCACAGCGCCCAGGGTGCAGGCATCTCTCCATCCTCTCTCCTTGCTGTCCCCTCATCCCACCGGAGGGAGGGAGCTCTCTCCACGCTGCAGAGCCCGGACCCACCCCTCCCTGCCCCAGGCCTTCCTGAGGCCAATCACTAGCCCCACTGGCTGACTTCAGAGGATGCTGCACTGTCCTCAGGGGCCGTGGTGCTTGCCTCCAATAGCCCAGCTACCATCACCACCCCTGGCTCCTCCTCCTCCTTTGCCCTTTTTGCTTAAGCAGAGGGCAGTGTGGGCATCAGTGTGTCATCAATGGTGGAGGCTGGCTCACACTGGTCTGGGCTGACTCAGCCCGCCCTACCCTTCTGTAGACGGGGGAGGCTGCAGCTGAGGGGCCGGGCTCTGCCCGCCTCCCTGCATGGCTGGAGGCCATGGACACAACCTGCTGGGGAAACGCAGGATGGCTTTTCCTTCACCCTCCTGCCGGCCTCTCCCTGGATTCATCCGGAACGCAGCCCACATTCTCGGAGTCTAACCCGAGTCAGA